>VZTY01028609.1:55130-148941 GCA_013400935.1 Turnix velox | reverse complement strand
ACTGCGAGGTAGATGCGGTGCTGGGGTCGGGGGGGCAGGCAGAGTGAGGTAATAGACTGGGGTGCTCTTTGGCGTTTCTTGCTGCTCTTGTGATTGTTCGGTGTTTGTGCGGGGCTGACTCGAGATGCTGACTGAGGGCTTCGTCCCCACACACCGTGCTCTCGCACGCCACGCACTGGTACGAGCCGCTGCCCTGGCCGCTGACGGTGGGCACGTGAAGCACCATCTCTTGCAGGTTCGCCACAGACTGGCCGAAGAAGCAGAGGGTCTTCAGGTGGTCGCTGGCCGCCTCCTGGTCGCCGAAGCACGCCTGGCACTTGCGGCAGACCAGCTTGTACTGCACCTTCGGGACGATGAAGGGGTCGCAGAGGGAGTCCGCGCCCTTGCCTTCCGCTTCGGGCTCTTCTTGGGGTTTGGGCAGGAGGGGAGACACCTCGCGGGGTGCGTTCTTCTGCTCTTCTTGCTTGGGGGGTTCTTTGGCAGGGTCTTTGTCCGGGGTGGCAGCCCCCGTGGGGACGGGGGTTTGGCTTCCTTTGGGCTGCTGCGCTTTCTGCTGCTGCTGCGCCTGCTGCTGCTGCTGCTGTGCCTGCCGCTGCTGCTGCTGCTGCTGCTGCAATGCCTCCTGCAGACTCTGCTGGTATTGCTGGTACTGCTGCAGCAGGGAGCCGGGGGACAGCCCCAGCAGCGCCTGCGACAGCGCGGGGCTGTAGGGGAAGAGTCCCTCCATCCCGTACATGGGCTGCAGGTACCCGCTCTGCAGGGCGCCGGGGATCTGCGGGGCGTAGTAGGGGGAAAAGCCGGGGACGAAGTAGGGAAGGAACTGGCTCGTCAGCAAGGTGGTGGGGTCGGAATTGAGGGCGGCCTGCAGCGCCTGCAGCTGGCTGGGCTCCACCGCGTACTCCATGGTGGGCAGCGGGGCAGAGAGGGCACCTGCTGGCGCCTCCCCCTTCTCCTTCTTGGGCCCTGGCGCGGGGTCCCCCTTCCCCTTGGCTGCCTTCTCCTTCTCTTTTGCCTTCTCACTCTCCTTCTCCTTGCGCTGTGGCGGGGGTGGCTGCTGCGGCTGCGGGGTCGTTGCCGGCGGCTGCTGCGGGGCCACGGCCGCCGTGGCTTGTGGCGGGGTGGGTGAGCTCAGGGCGGCCGGGGGCTGCTTATTTGGTAATCCAGAGGTGGGGAGGCCGGGCGAAGGGACGCTTGTGCTGGGCAGGCCCATCAGGTTGGGTTTGGGAGAAGTTAAAGCTGCAAGAAGAAGGAGAGAGAGGTGAGGAGTCACTCGGTGCTGGGCAGCCAGGAAGTACAAGGCAGGGTGACCCCAGGCTACTCCACAACCACCCCTGCACAGCCATCTCCTCTGTGCAGCGTGAGCAACCACACCAAGCTCCTGTGCCACAGCAGCACGGGTTGGGGAGCTCATTTGTTCTTCACACTTCCTCTTGGACAATGGCTCCTCTCCCTGCTCCCCAAGGCTCTGTGTGGTGGGCACACTTCTGTCGGCCACAGCTGGCTTGGCCAGGGTGCCCAGCAGCACCAAATGTGGTGTCTCTGCTGGGGACACCCACTGGATGCTTAGGATGCTCAGCAAGGCCTTTTTTAACTGAGACCTGAGAAATTTAACAGCTGATGCTGGGGATGGGTACTTTTCCTACATCAGCACTAACTGGTCCTTTGGCCAAAGGTCTCCATCAGAAGCAAATTGCTAGGCCAAATGCCTCCAATGCTACACACTGGCAATCTCATTAAAATCTTCAGATTAGAAAGCCCTAGTAATGGCAACTGAAGAGGACTGACTGGCTAAGTAATTTTGTCCTACTTAGGCTGACATTCATGAATTCACAAAATTCAGATGCAACCCTTTCCTTCCTTACAATCTAAGAGGCTCTGGGCGCACAGCTTCTGAATAATTTTAAAGTTTATGCAGTATTCAGGCATCCTCCCAGGACACAAATGTTGTATTTTGGATGGAATTAAAAGTGTCCCGATGCTCCCTCACAAAGGTGATGGATTAATGGTGGACTGTGAAGTCTGACCATCTTCCCAACAGCAGGAATACTAACAACACAGTCTCCCAGTGCCAATTTCTACTCTCACAGATGATGGTAGTTGAGCGCAAGAGGAGTGTGGCTCCTGGAGTCACATCCATTACTCACATTCACTGTAGCTGGCAAACGTGCTCCTATAAAGGAATGTTTTGCTTGGGCAGTCCCTCAATGCCATTTGGGGAAAATAAACATAAATGAAACAAAGCTCTAATGTTCTGCTGATGCAGCCCCATAAGCTGTGGCTCCAGAGCCAGGAACTCACTGTTGGATCCACCCCTGCCAGAAAACTGTTCAACAAAATCTAACCTTTTGTTAAGGAAGCCTGAGTCCTTACTGCAATGGGAATTGCTCACAGGGGGTCTGACTGTCAACAACCACAGAACTAAGAATCAGCCATGAGGAACAGGAACTTTTGGTTAGGATTGTACCTCCTCTTTCATACATCTGGTGGGAGAGGACAAACCGCTCTTTGTGGGGATGATCTGGGGCACAGTGACAGCTCAAAGCCTTTTCTAAGGAGAAACATGGCAGCAGGGAGATTGCTGTGCACAGGGCAGGCAGTGAGTCCCAGATGGGAAATCTGCAGCTGGTGCTGGCCTCCTGAGCAAAGGGCAGGGGACAAACCTGCTGTCCCTCTGCAGAGGCCAGCCAGGACAAGGTGCCCAGCAGGAGGGTGACCAAGAGCTGGGCTAAGTCAGTGCTGGCTGATGCTAAGCCCTGCTGAAATCTGCAACTGATGCAGCATTGAGACAATGGTGATTTGTGAAGGTATGAAGTGAATCTCCATGCAACAGTCTTATAGATTTCAGATAAGGGCACATTATGGATAGATGCCATTGAAACTGATGTTCCCCAGTTGAATAGCCCCTGAGAGGTTCAAGCGCAGGAGCAGCAGCTAATTCATAATATTCCTGGATGCACAGTCTTATCTGCTTCAACAGGCTCTGAGCTGAGATGGTCTGACCTTTGGAGCTTTATCTAAAGGCCACAAATAGTCTGTTTGACTTTCTAAATAGCTTAGTCTTGTCTAGGCAGTCACTGATTGCTTTTAACATTCATAGTACGTAGCCCCATGTCCCCAGGACACACACTGGCCTTTGGAGAGAAATAAAAGCATCAATATAGATTGAAATGTAAAAAAGTAATTTTAGATCTTGTTATAAATTTGGGGTACAAAGTAAACAGCACAGAGCTATCTGCCATAGGTTGGCAATATAATTTGCAGAAGAGATCTTCTTGGCCTTGTTCTGGCCTCTGAAACGAGATCTTCTGTAAGAACAGAAGTATCACATGAAAGTCCTGGCATGCAAAGACGCCCTTCAGGCATGTAGCTAGGACTAGATCCAAGGAGAAGGAATGGGCAGCAGCCCTGGAAAGTAGAATTTCTAACAGCAATGGTTTTAAAAAAGGGTTTAATTACAGTGACCTATCCTACAACTATAGTCAAAATGATTTACTTGCTCTGGGGGCCGCAGGAAGAGTTCTGCAAAAAAAGCCTCACAGAGGCCCCAACTCCCAGCATAAAGTTCTTCTGGATTCCAAAAAAGCTTACACTGATCTTCTCTGCTCTCTGGTAAGACCTTCTTACATGGACATCAGCAACCATGCTACAAGGCAATTTTATCTCCTGCTCCTATGGAAAAAGGGATCTTGACTCCAAGAGAAAGGATCACCTTTGGAAAGACCAGAACCCAACAAATAGAGCGAGGTTTAACTCTCATTTATCAACAGAAGATATTTAAGAGATGAGCAGTAATAGAGAAAAAGGTGAACACAGCAACTTCCAAGGGAAAGAAAGATGTCTGTTTTGAGTCATGGGTCCCTAGTGCACCCTTTAGGATGTCAAACCCAATGTCACTGCAGTAACACAGAAACTTCAGGCACTAGGGATATGATTTACGGTGACCAGCTCTGCAGCCAGGCACCCTGCAAACATCACGAGTTGTTTCAGTTCCAGGATGCTGTTCATATCAGCTACTAGCCTTTCATTTAAGGCTTTGATTTGCTTATCCAAAGATTTACCTCTTGGATGACAAAAGAAGATAGCAATTTTACTAAGATGACACAACCATGTTACCTGTCAGCATCTTCACAGTTTTTCAATCAGCTGGGAAAGGAACTTCAGATGCTGAATAAAAGCATCTGAAAGTCTTTTTGAACACTGATAGCACTGCAGTTTCTAACTAAGAAGCCAGGAAGATGTTCTGATCCTATTTAGACTTCACAACATGGATTATAGCTCATCATTAGCCTATTAGTTCATTACAAAAAAACAAAGTTGTAATTTCTGGACATTCTAACAGTGGCAGATCAAAGAAAACAAAGGCTTACAGTGGCATATGGTGTAACTGTACCAGGTCTTATGATGTCACTGGTTTTCCAGCCCAAGACAGATTCAGCTGTTGCTGAGACAAGACACTGAAATCAGTTCTTGGGGTATCTCTGTAAAGAGATCTCTGAGGAAGGTCAGCTTGAAGAGGGATCATCAGAAGTAAACAGAAGTGTCTGCCAAGTGAAAGCAATTCTAGAGAACATCAATTACTCTGTCACGAGTGGCAACTCAGACACAGACTTGTCTCTTGGATGCCACAGATGTAGCAGGGGTGATCAAGTTTTCTAGGTAGTCTACTGAGTAGTCTTTTTCACTGCCACTGTTACACACCTTATACTTTTCAACCATCCAGAAGGTATGAGGGAAAGGAGGGATTAGGCCTTTCAAAGGACTATGTCAATTTTCATTTTTATGCAGTACTGTTAGGAAAAAGAATATTAAATTACAAAGTAGATTAATCCCATGACTGTATTGTTGGCTGCTAAAAGGTTGTGCTCAGCCATTGCTCAGTGGCACAGCTGTGTCAAGATTTGTCCCATAAAGATGGTATAGAAAGATGGTCCAGCTTTCTGTCATCAGCAATACCAGGCACATCACACTTTTCCCTAGAAACAGTTCAGAATTATTCAGAACTTGGTGTGGTACCACATCAACTGAATTGAATAATGAAAGGAAAGCTATAATGAACCATGCATTCAGGACATTAGTCCTTCTGTTCTGTTTGACAAATCTCCTTTTTCCCATTTCCTCAGTGGTGCTTCAGAATTTTCAGTCCCTGACAGTGAAACTGAGACATGCAGCACATCTGCATCTTGCTCTATTTCAGACTTTGCTAGAAAACCTGAGTTCAGGAATTACAGATAAAATACCTACTGCTTATTCGCTGTCACGTAAATGTGCTTGACTAAAGGGTATCCCATTTTCAGTCATTCTCAAGGGAACATCCCCTTCTGCTAAAGATGAATCAAGTTAAGCTGTGTCCCCGAGCAGTGCCATAGTATCTGTACCCACCTGTGTTGGATGGAGTGAAGCCTGGTAAGGATGGGCTGTTGAGGCCTGGGAGCAAGACTGGAGGGATGCCCTGTAGTGCTGGGTACGCAGCGGGAAGGTTAAGAGCTTGCAGAGGGGCATTATCAAACATGCCCTGCTGTTGAGCTGCCAGACCAAGAACCTCATTGGCTTTTTTGATCCGGTCCAGCTCCTGCTGAGCCATCAACTGACGTACAGTAGCTGGGTCAAAATACTCCTTTTCCTTATCCAACTGGCTTCCAATGGTTTCTTTAACTTTGGAGATATGCTGTTGAGAGAAGATATGGTCACGTACAGACAGTCGAGCGCTGTACTTGATGCCACACAAAGTGCACTCTGTTTTGGGTCCCTCATAACTTGTTTGGTTTATACCAAAATGCTTGGCCATGCTGAGTTTGGACTTCTTTTCCTTTGCCCTAGCATTCTGGAACCAGACCTGAACAACTCTCTTTGGCAGTCCAATGTCATTGCCCAGGACCTCACACTCCAGCATGGTAGGTGTCCTGTAGTCATTAAAGCATGACTTAAGAACTTTTAGCTGGAGATTAGTCATCTGAGTGCGAAAGCGTTTCTGTCCGGGCCGATCCCCGCTCTCTCCAGACTTGCTGGCTGAACCACTTGCACCAGGGCTGGGTGAGCAGGGATCTGCAAGGCTGGATGTTTCACTATAGTCCACGGTACCTTCATTATCGTACTCTTTGCTGTAAAAGCTGGGAGCTGGGCTGACCAGACCAGAAGACAGCCGATCTTCATATTCAGACATTGCAATCATGGCAGCTTTTGTCAGACCTTCACTGGGTCCCGATGCTGATTTGGTTTCAGTCGCAATCCCTGTTGCACTGTCGTTGTCTGCGTTCCCTTCATCTCCTGTTGTAGTGTCTGTGATTGCAGTGTTGACAGATGAGCAGTCATCGTTATCCAGCTTTGTTTGGTCAAAGTTCAGATTGACTGAGGACATGGAGGGACTCTCAAAATCTTCTATCCCTTCCACCTTGATGGAGGATGGACTCAGGAGAGTTCGAGGTGACAGGTCCATGCTCTTATTCACCGGGGAGAGAGGAACACTCTGTCCATCGCTGCTGGTTGGTGGCATGTGTGAAAAGCTCGCTCCATCAAAGATGTCTCCCTTCATTTGGAGTCCCCCATCACAGTCTAAGAGCATCGCAGACAACGTCAAGTTGTACCCAGCTCTCTTGGCCTCATGCCAGTGACGGGACCGGATGTGAGCTTCAAGAGCTGTCTTTGCTTTGAAGAGAGCTCGGCAGAAGGGACACCGCCTATGGGCTTGGGCAGGCCCTACAGCTCTGAACTGCCCCTTCCTTTCCCGGGCACGAGTGTTCTGAAACCAAACTTGCACCACACGTTTCTTCAAGCCTACTTCATGTGCAATGTGATCCAACATTTTCCGTGTCGGGTTGGAGTCGAGCAAGTACTTCTGATAAAGAATTTCCAGCTGCTCTGGGGTAATGGTCGTCCTTAGACGTTTATCCCTTTGTGGTTCTTCTCCTCCAGTCCCACTGTCATTTTCTCCAGGGCTTGCGCTGGCCTTTTCCTCCAGCTTCCTCTTCAGTGTGTTCATTGTGGATGTTGGAGTTGATGGTGAAGTGGCTGAGCTCGCTGGAATCTGTGGTAAAGTTCCAGATAGCAGCTGGCTCGCAAGTAGTGGATTACTGGGATCAAAAAGCATGAACGGCATGTCCAGTGTTCTGTCCAGGAATGGAGGGTGGATAAACTGGTTCTGTGCACTCAGAAAATGAAGCTGCTGATGCTCCTGCCAATGCTCAAAGGAAGGAAATGCCAGCTTACACTGGTCACACTGGTATGGGATTAGCTGAGGAGGTAGGTTTGCCAGCTGTTGAGGGGTGGACGTGTGAATGGGTTTGAGGGAGAGATGTGAGAGTTGAGATGGACTCGAGCTTGACTGTGACAAGGAGCACTGAGGGGGTTGAGGAGGGGGAGGTGGCTGCTGCAATGAAGAAGGGGAGGATAACTGTGAAATCTTTTGGTGTGCTGAGTTTGTCTTTTGTTCTCCTTGGTCCTGTTGCTGCTGAGACTCTTGCTTTGGTTGCACTTGCTTCTCTTGAGTTTGGTTTTGCTGTGTACTTGGAGGTTCAGACTGCTTTGGTTTCTCATCTGTAGCTTCTACTTTAGAACTATAAGCGGAGGAATCATCTGCCTCTGCTGTGAGCTGCAGAAAAGCTGAGGAGGTTGCATTGGCTGAAGACGTAGGTGTGCTGTAAGCTTGTGAGGGCATTGGTGTGCTGCAGGAGGAGCTGGTTGGAGTCAAGAGTTCCATTGCATCCATTGAGTCTTCATTCTGGCTATCATCCTGTCCATCCTCATCCTCATCTTTGTAACAAAGCTTTTTCTGGTGTTTAATGAGATCAAAAATGCGTTGAAAGACTAGACTGCACTTTTTGCATTGGTAGTTCAAGTTGCTTGTTCTAATGTACCTGTCATTTGTAAGCTCCCGTCGCTCCCCATCTTTGCCTTCTCCCTGATTCTCATAGTTTTTCCGAGCTTTCTGACGGGCATTCTGGAACCACACCACTATAACCCGCGTTGGGAGGTTCAGCAAGTTAGACAGCTGCTCAAATTCATCATCCTTTGGATAAGCATTGGCATCAAAGAAGTCCTGCAGAACTCGGAGTTGGTAGTCAGTGAAGCGTGTCCGGGAGGACCGCTTGCTTCCCCAGTACTCCTGCTTTTGAGGTTCTGGAGAAGGAGGCCGTGAGTCTATCTTCAGTTCTTCCAGGCTGGTAATGGGAGGATTACTGAAGTTGTATGGGGAGTCCTTGTTGCGCTGGCGTTCTTTGAAAAGCGTGTTTCTGAACCAGTGCTTTATCACTTTCTGGGGCAACCCAGATTTGTCCGCCATCTCTTTGATCTGTTCCTCACTTGGGGAATTGTTAATATCAAAGTACTGCCTAAGGACTCTGAGCTGGTCATCGGTGATGCGCGTCCGTGGCCTCTTGTTCTGCTGCTGCTGGAGAAGGCTAGGGTTGAGCTGATGCTGGTACAACTGGGCCAAGTCCGCAGGCAGAGGGTCTACAGGACCCAGCTGGGGTGGCAGCTGAGCGGGTAATGTTTGTAGTGGCATGGTTTGCATCATAAGTGGTGAAAAGATGGGGAGCTCCATTGGCATGGAGAGCTGGGTGAGTGGCACAGATGGCTGGGCTGGTGCGATTGTAGGAGAGGTAATTGGAGGTGCAGAAGTAGGGATGGTAGGAGTAGAAGCTGGCTGAGGAGGTGCTGGGGGGAGTGGTGGTGGTGGTGGTGGAGGTGGTGGTGGTGGCTCTGGGGTCTGAGGCCGCAGTGGGTACAATTTGTCATAGTGTTCTCTGTATTGTTTGGCAAATTTCTCTAACTGCTTAAAGGGAAAGTAATGTTGGTGAACATGCTCCTGGTGGCTCTTGAGGATAAGGATGTTTGAAAAGAACTTGCCGCATGTATCACACTCAAGCTTCTCCAGGTTCTCACCTTGCTCTGTCTTCCCATTTTTCTTCTGCACCTTCTGCTTATTCTCATTATACTGAATAACAAGCTCAAAACCAAAGTTTTCCAGCAAGGCTTTTGTGGCATTCCCTCTTGCATCTGAGGCAATACGTGGAGGCAGTAAGGAGGGTTCAGAACCACTGCCTGGTACAAAGTCCTTCTTCTCTTTGGGCTTTAAGTTATCAGGCAGAGACTCCTTAGACACTACATTGTTGTCTCCCCTCTCTGCACTTTCCCGTGGGGTTTCTTTTTCTTTCTCCTTCACTATGGATTTATTCTTCTTCTCAGGGTGCTGGGTCTGCTGTATAAGGACGGAGTGAGGTTGTGTCAAGGACAGCTGACCTTGCTGCTGCTGTAAGAGCTGTGGATGGCTCTGTTGAGGGAGCTGAACTTGAGCCTTCAGGTCCTCCAGCAAACTTGGACCTGTACCAGTTAATGTCAGTGCACCACTGGTGACAGGCAAACTAACTTCTGGATTGAGTTGGAACTCAGCACTGGGGATGTAGAAAGGAAACAAAAGATGCTGCTGTTGCTGAAGCTGCAGAAGGGTCTCAGTGGTCATTGGGAAGTGTGGCAAAAGTGCTGGGTTGAAGAGTTGAGACTGCAGGAGAGCAGCCTGCTGCTGCAGTTCTTGCTGCAGATGGGCCTGGACTTGGGCCTGGGCCTGTGCCAAGGTCTGAGCTTGTTGCTGCTGTTGCTGCTGCTGCTGCTGTTGCTGCTGTTGCTGCTGTTGTTGTCTGGATGCAATCATGTCTGCCAGCTTCTTTCGGTTTACTTCTTTGGGCTCTGAAGGGGAGGAGATACTAGTGCTCACAGGGTTACCTAAAGGAGGAATTCCCACATTGTCAGTGGATGCCTGGTTGAGCAGGCTGGGAATGGGAGTTGTGCCTGAATTACTTGTGTTGGTGGTTGTGAAAGTGTTACTGTTGCTAGTACTCACTGGACTGGGCGTGGATGACCCCAAAGACAGATTGCTGCTGCTGCTGTTGCCAGCTCCATTACTGCTGCCACTGCCCCCAGCTGCCTCCAGCTTGGCAGCACGAGCCTTGGTTTGGTGCAGGACAGACCTCATGTGGATCTCCAGGGTTGAGCTCTGACTGTATGCCACGTTGCAGGTGTTACACTTAAACGGTTTGTTGTCTGGGCTGCTGGTAGGTTCAGGCTGCCCAGTAGCAGACTCTTGGAGGGCTCTTTTCAGTTTATGCAGATGAGAAACTGAATTGTAATGGACCAGGAGGATGTTCTTCTGCGTGAAAGACTCCTTGCAGACTGTGCACTTGTAAGGGCGAGATGGATCGAGGAATTTCTCCATAGTGAAGTTAGGGCCCTTCCTGAAGGGTAAGGCCCTTTTTGGTTCTGAACCAGAATCCTCTTGCACTGACCCTGAATCGCTACCCGTCGGGCTCTGCTTGTCTTCCAGGTCACTCTCCTCCTCCTTATCTTCCTCAACTATTATAGTGTGGTCTTCTGCAAGTGAAGGATCGCCCATAGCGAGCAGGTCCCCGTTGACCAAGAGACCACCATACAGCTGCTGGATGTCGGCCTCGCTCAGCTCCAGGTGGCTGGTTTCCAGGTGCTTCTTCAGGGCCTGAAAGGTTCGGAAGCTGCGCTGGCAGAGACAGCACATGGTGGCCGCCCTGATGACGTGGTACTGGGAATGGAGCTGCAGCTTCTCAATGGTTTTGAAGGCCAGGCTGCACTGGTTACAGCGGTACTTGTAGACATGGCGATCGGACACTGGCAGCTGAGGTCGCTTGGCGTGAACTTCATTGAAGTGTGTCTGCAGGGCTGCTGAGCTCTTGAACACCTGGTTGCAGCCCTTCTTCCAGCAGAGGAAACCGGCGTCCTCCCTGGCTGAGCTCTGATCTGCTGGAGCAGGCTTGGGATCTCCGCTGTGCTCTGCACCTTCTGATGGCAAAAGACTCTTTCCTGAGTCCTCAGAGATCTCTGTGAAAACAAAATCACAACAAACCTGAAAATGACACTGGCACACAGGGGTGGGTCACTCTCTTTTTGTCCCCAGTACATCTGTTTTTTTCTCTATAAGATGATAAGTATTTCTAACATTTCTCCTCATTTATTTTACCACTAGCCCATTACCCATACCGTGGCCCATTGCATAAACCTACACTATTTACTTTCTTGTCCTCTTCGAATATCTGGAAATTATTCAAACACACATTCACTTAGTGCATGTATCACTTTGAATTCTTCCTTTTAAGTAAAGGCCATTCAGCCACCTGTCTTTCTTTGCTGGCTTTCTTTGATCTCCTGCCTATTTTGCAATAAGAAGGTTCATCAAACTGAACGCAGTATTTCAATCTTGGTCCTATCAAAGCTGAAACAACAGGAATGAAATTCAGGTCTTGCTGTCAACAACTCAAAGGGTTGGTGTATGAAGGAGGATGGGAGAAGGAGGAACAAGCAATGCCACTCTTCCAAGGTCTAAGAGTACACTGCTGCTGGAAAAAATAGCATATGGGCAGAGGCAAAAATAGGGATATCACTGGCCAAGGCAGCATTAGCTACCCTGGCTGTACAGTGCTGTCCCCCAGCATCACTGCCTTGGGTCTGTCTGCCTGAAAGGAAATAATGGCTGTCTTCATTCACAAACTCCTTACAGATACTCCAGGAGGGCACAGAAGGAGGAACTTTCCTGACAGATTTGAGATCAGACACTTCGGCCCATGCAGAACAATGTTCTTGGGATGCTCTCACATCACATGACAAAGCCAGGACTAATTAGCTATGGATTTACAGTCATGGCTTTGTAACAGCATGGCAATGAAAAAGGATGAGGAGATCTGTGACTGATAAGGACTATGCCCAGCATCCATACTTGAGCTGAGTGAGTGCAGCAGAGGTGGTAGCAGTCTGTGGCTACCACCTGCAAACTTAGTAATTTCTCTACCAATCCCCTCAGTTCTCTAGCACCTCTTTGCTTCAGCAATCACATCTGGTGAAGGATTCAACACCACTTGCATGTAAATCACCAAGGTGGTAGGTAAGCTGTGATCCTCAGCACTAAGCTGCCCTGCTCTGCCCTGCCATGGGAATGCCAGGTGCACCAGGTGAAATGAGACAGTTCTGCTGTGGTTTTCAGGAGCACATGGAGCTTGTCTAGTCAGACATGTCCCCAGCCACAGTCCCTGATCAGGCTGAGGAAACGATGGACCTCAATGACTTGCACTCACCAGGCTGCTTCCCCAGTTCCTCTGTGGTGGAATTCCCATCTTTCTCTGGAGCAGCTGCTGGGAGAAACATGCTGCTGGGCATCATCACCTCAGGTGTTGTCACCTGGAGACAGGGAGGGAAGGATGTGGAGAAAAGAAAAACACAGGAAAATATTTTAAACGTGTTCAGTGGCAAAATCAGACATCAGTATTGTAAAGTCAGAGGTGTCACTTTTCATAGCTCACTGAAGACTCATATTTATTAGACAAAGCTCACATCAGTCAAAAGTGTTTCTACAGTTACATTCTGGACATAATTAGCAGTGCACACTTGAAGAATAATCTTATTATTAATATTTTTCCTTTATGTAGAATTCAGACTTTGATCACTGACAATGTTTTGTCATGGGCTGTGAAACTTCTTGTGCAACCAATTAGGTAGATAAGTTGAAAGGCCCACCTTAAGCTGCTGAAAACATAATAAGGCCCCTAATTAAATCATACCTCGTAAAGTACACTGTAATCTTGAACTAGGGAGCATTGCAGCACTGTTTTCAAAGTGTATCGATGCAGGAAAAGGAGGGGCATGCTAAAGAAAAGTACAAATAAGGAGAGAGGTGACAAAGGAAAGGATGAATAAGGGAAGACTAAAAAGACAGCAAATTGTTTGTGAAATGAAAAGCTTCTGGTAACCCTTTCCTTGCTCTGACTGATGTGTTCCCTTTGCCTCTCTTCAAGTGTTTGCCTAGAACCTGCACCATCATAACCAAGACAGTGCTTGAATACCAACATTTCTGAAGAGCTAGAGAGCTCGTGTATTTTATCTAGAAACACTCTTTGAGAGAGTCAAATGAATTTTGGGAAAACTTCTGGTTACACACAGAACACACAAACTCCCTTGCTAGCAGTTTGCATGTGGTTGGCATCAGATACAGGACAATGAATATCCTTCTGAGCATGCAGAGCCAATATCTCATACCACCTAAAAAGCCCTACAGCCCTTCACCAGAGAGCAGCAACTGGAAACACAGACACCTATCACTGTCACCGTCCATGCTGTACTCCAGTGCACAGCTGCCAGCACTGGTTGGATGCCAGAGGCAAGCAGACACCTCTACAGCTCCAAGCAGCTGTATGTTTGGCCCCAGTGATGGTCAGGGAGCATGTCCCTTTCACCAGGGCCATAGTACCTGAAGGAACAGAACCCAGCACTGACTTACAATGCTTGTGGTGCTTCTGCTCCTGGTCTCTGACTGACAAGAAAATGAGGCATAAACACACACTCCTAGACAGGTATGTTTCCTAGCAAAACAAGTCTCTCCATCCTTCTGTCAGATACTAAGAGAGCATTTGAACTTCAGATTTCAGAAGAGAGTAAGCAAGGTTGTTATCTGCTTTCTGCAAAGTCAGACCACAAGCTCCAATTGAACCACGTTACCAAATCCATGGTGAAACTGAAGGTAAACCTCTGTGCAGGACACGAAATCTCCCTTATCTCCACATATGTCAAATCCAAGGAAATACTGATGAAACATTGGATTCATTAAGTGAATCTAAGTAAAAACAGTCCATGAAAAACACCCCAGAAATGTTTGCATATGAGTGGCTGCTAACATCTGAACCACACTGGGGAGGGATGCAGAGCTCCTCTCTTTACAGGGATGGCTGGTGCATGGAGGTGAGCGTTGAGTCCCACAGACATCTGCAGGAAAGGCAGCTGACACTGATAAATCACCAGTAGGGAAGCTGAGCACACCAAATTCATTCCACCTTTTATTCTAAGCGGGAGCATCTGATAGCTGTGGGTGGTGGGTTGGGAGACGTGAAAGGTCACCGTTAATTCCCAACAGCCCAGCTTGGAGGAGGTGTAAGAGCAGGAATATCGAGGAGGGGAGGTAAGAAGGAGCCATACCTCCCAGCTTTATCAGCAGGGAGAGTGCTTTCCTAGGATCTTTAGGAATTATGAAAAATAAATCATGAGAAATTAAAAAAAACCCCAACAGAGTAGAAAAAGAATAAAATTATCTAACACCTCAGCTGCACATCATTATAGAAAACTGTGGGCTTTTTATACGCATTACAGTAAGGCAGCCATCCCCACTACCACACTCAGTACGACGGATCAGTAATTGTTTTCATACACTTTAATTAGAAAAACTCAGATGGCTATGAATAATAATGGAAAAGAGAGACTTTTGCACTTGAAAGGTTGAAGTCAATCAAGTGTGAATGACGGCAAAAAAGAAAAAAAAAAGACACCAATTCATCAGGCCTCTGTTGTCTCGCCGCGTCTTTAATCATAATTCCTGATTGGGATTCAAGAAGGCAGTAAGCAGCGGTTCTTTGTCTGCCTTCACCTTCCGTCAATTAACTCTCCCCGAAATATAATCATCAACCTCACATGCTCCTCTGCATCTTAATCTGAGTCTCCAAACCAATAAGTCCTGCCCTATATGTGTTTAAGTAATTACCTTTATCTACCTGCATCTCCATAGCCACAGCTCTCACCCTACTTCTACCCCTCCCTCCATAATAAAAAAAGGGAAAAAAAAAAAAAAAAGGGTGTGGGGGAAGATTTATAAAAAAAAGATGCAGTACATTAAAGTGCTACAGGCACAAAATCCCCAAAGGCAAATAGAAAAAAATTTGTAAAAAAGTGCAGGAAACTAGAAATTCTGGATATAGATGTAGGGAAACTGAAGCAGTCCAGAAAGCCACACAGGGCTGGCTCTGGGAAGTGAAATCTTGAAAATAAGACACTGGTCTTGCTTCAGTCCTCTACCTGCTTAGCACCACTCAGGCTTCTCCTGAAAGTGCTGCCTATTTCCAGTGCCATTTTACAGGGCACAACTACACTGTCTCTTCATCCCCACACCACAGATCAGCCCTGAGCAGGCTGCAAAGACAGAAATAGAGGAAACAGGCTGCACATCTCAAACTCTTTGCATTTAGATAGAACTCTAAAGTGCCCATTTTGAACTATTTACCCTTTTTGAACTATTTTCAAACCTGTCTGAGGATACACAATTTCTTTGTACATGTACAAATTGCCTTGCTTGTTGCAGCTGCTTTTAAAATAAACAAATAGTGGGAGTAGGAAGGGGGCAGGAAGGGTTAGTAGGCCATGGCCATCCAGCAGATAAACAAGAAGCAGTGCTCCACAACACAGCTTTTTGTATTTCAGATGTATTTAAATGGCATTAACTGTTCTAGTGTTAGAGAGGAACATGTTTATTTAGCCTGTGTTAGCACGTGCAGTTGTTAAATGCTCTCTGCCTCCCTCTCACCTGAGCAGGCAATTTCTGGCACCCTTGCTCAGCTCTGCTCACTGGCCCTGCCTCCCTGCCTAAACTGATCCACAATGGCAACGTGTCAGTCAGTATGGACTGTTATTTAAAATACAATCCTACAGGTGTAACTCTGACATATGTGATCTGTCTTCTACCTTTCCCAATCCTGTGCATACTTGTTTTGCTCTGTCTAACATTAATCTGCATTCCTTTTGCAGCTGCAGCCATTGTCTTCTGGTCCATAAACCACCAGCAAACCTTTCCAGCTTGGACACATCACTCTCTGCCCCACTCACCCCGTGGCTGCTCCTATGTCCAAGAGCTCCTCTAGGTTATTCTCCAGAGAAACCTTATTGCCCAGAAGGCAAATGATCCCTTCAACTCAAATTGCTCTTGACCTTTCCATCCCAGTGAAATTGGAAGGTGATGAGGGATCAGTGGCTCCCTCCTACCCATTCCTTCTGACAGCTCAAAGTGGAGATATCAATAGGTTTATCAGTACTGCAATGACTAGAGGTCAGCATCTGCATGAACATCTGGAAAACCCTAATGCTGGGGCAGGCACTGAGGATGAACTCTTAGCTCTGACTGCCCAGTTTTGGTCCCTCTCCCACTCTTGGGTGAAGATCAAGGTGCACTAAGCTCGGGATGGAGACTGTGACAGTCCCTCCTGTACCCCACTTTGAAACATCTCTCCTGTGGTATGTACTGGAAATGGGAACACTGGCTGGAGAACCTCCCTCTAGAGCAGACAGCAAAGAAACCAATCATCTGCCTCAGAAGACAGTAAGTTGTTTTGACAAGCCTCACTGCTTCCAAGGTCCTCCTCCCTTTTGGATAAAATTCAGATCTCCTTAAGCATGTAAAATTTCTTTATGATGATGACATTCACTGATGAGTATGGGCACTCCAATACAATGTCTATTTCTATAGGTACTGTGCTCCTGTGAGTGAATGTTGCAAAATCCAAGGGGTAGGATTCCTTGTCTTCTGCCTCCCTGCACCGTGAGCATCCTCAGCAGATTGCACACACCCTCACACAGACCTGTCACCAGTCTAGAGAACCACCTGCAGGTCCACTCCTCACTGGTGACAACCTACAGCAGTGACAAGCGTGGCTCCTGTTGGATCTACCAGATCTGTAAGATGATGAACTGCAGGACCACTGATCAGCACAGGTCGAAGGCTGAGAGCTGCAAGGGCCCTCCTGTGCTGGCCCTGGCAGTGTGACACAAGCATAATCTTGGCATGTCCAAAAAATTAATCTTAGATAGTGTGAATAGCCAGCTCCTTGTGCCCTGGATCTGCCTGCTCTGACTTCCCTCTGGACGGAGTGACCGCTGGTGAGGGCAGCCAATGCAGCTCCTTTGTAAATGCCCCCAAATGTTGAAATCACATGCCTATGGAAACAAAATCTCTAGAAGGGGTCTGAGGAGATACATTTCTATCCCTATGTCCATGCAACCAGGGGGATATACACATGCAATGCAAGGTTCCCGAACCAGACAAAGGAGGTAATTTCCATTACAAAGAGAGAGAGAGGGTGCTGGAGTGAAAAGCTTCATTAGACTCAGAGAGGCAAAGCGATGGCAGTATACCAAGGTCACTTCTAATTTAGACCATCTAATTGGCAAACATGGCTCCAAATGGCTATCATCTCACAGGGCTCAGAATTAATGAAGCCCGATTATTTTCATTACCTTCATCCGAGATGGAGAATGAGACAGAGTGAGAGAGAAAGGGGGGAGTGAGAGGGGGCGAGAAGGAGGGAGAGAGAGAAAAATTGAATGACAGCAGAAGGGAGAGAGCAATAAGGAAAGACAATAGGAAAGAGGTAAAAAATGTACAGATAGCAAGAGAGAGAAGTGAGGATGGCAGGGACGGACACGAATTACTCTTAGAGCAAGGGAGAAAAGAGAAAGATAGGAAGATGGCTGAAACCCCGGGAAGACCTAAACCGAGGAAGAGAAAGCTGACAACAGAAATGATGGGAGAGGAATGTGCAGAAGGATAAAGTCGGCGGCGGGAGGAGGGAGAGCTCCCCGCTCCCGGAGGCTCTCGGGAAGCCATCCCTTCTCCCGGCTTGAGCCCATCAGTCTTGTCAATCGACTGTGCAGGCGAACTGCACTTCACCCTCATTAAGGGGCTCTCTGCTGAAGCGGTGCCGGCCCGAGATTAGCAGAGAGGCTGTTATGTGGAAAGATGGCGATTAGACCTGCTCAGAGCACCAGAAATGCCTTGTAAAATGAACTTGGGCACGTTTGTTCATCACAGCCCTGTTGAAGTGAAGCCCCCTGTAGTGACAGGGGGGTTGGTGAGAGTCTCTGTCCCACAGGAGTTTCCCTGTCCCCTGTGCTGTGTGGGCACATGGCATGCACTCCTGTCCTCTCTGCCTGTGTCTACAGCTCCTGTCCCAGCCCCTGGGCTTGCAGGGAGGACCCAGGTGTCCCACGGGGCAGTCAGGCCTGGCTGCTCGCTGATATGAAAAGGATGGGGCAGGGATCAGCTCTGAGATGCTGAGCACAAGCAAGCAGCTGTTACCATGGCAACAGACATATTAGACACTGCAGGTTCCTGAAAGGCGTCTGATAAGGTATTATTAACTGGAGCCTCCTCCAAACGCGGAGCGCAAAGACACTGTGTCGAAAGGGACCTGGCGCCCATTTACTGGACTGCAATTCCCTCGTGGTGGCTCCAAAACCCAATTCACGTGTCAGACTGAGTCAGGAATCTCTGCTAGAATGAGCAAAATTCGGAACCTTTGATGCTGCCACATTCTGCACAAACCATACCAATCTCTTAAAATACCTCTCATTTCATGCAAAAAACCCAATCACCTTCTTGACCCTTCACGACTTAACTTGAAGCAGCAGAGGCTTCTTCCTCCTTGGACAGATGTCTAGGTACCAAAGGGAACAGTGACAATGGCAAGGTGGAAAAACCAGAAAAAAGCCAGAAGTTAAGCTTTATGGTTAAGCCATTTGCCATGGTTCCCAGCAGAAGTCCTGCACTCTGTAGCAGAAGGATTAAGCCCTAGTCCAGCACAGCAGATGTGTTCACTTAAGGGGGCTGTCCTCACTCGACTGCAGCTGCTTTGGCCATGTCCTCTGCAGCCTGTCCCTGAGCTCCTTAATGAGTAGCTTCAGCCAATTTCCTTCTATCTTAGAGGACATAGATCTGCTCAGGCTGAGAGAAGATGGACCACAGTGCAAATACACCTGTTCCAGACTAAGTGCTTTGCCATAGCCCAGCTCAGAAACCTCTCCACATCACCATAACACAGCAAACTGGTTGGTTGCACTTGTTGATGTAAAGAAGGGGCTTGGCTTCTACTCATTCCTCTTATAAGGTCAAAATGTCTTCTATCAATTTAGTTAGAACCTAATCAGATTTGTTCAAGTCCTCAGAAAGTTTTTACACACCAAAGTGCCATCAATCAAAATGGATGCAGGTCACAGAGACCAAGGTCAGCATGACAGAACAGCTTCTTGGCTTGTCTACACAGCTGGTTGGCAGCTACACAGCTGGTTGCCCTGCTAGAGGCTGTGGGCATGGCCACCTTCTCAGGGTCAATGAACTGTTGGGGCTGTTCCTCACTGCCTCCTTGTATGTTCGTTGTTATTCAAAGAGTGCTGAGACCTGTCAGCCTGATGGATTTTACAATACAGTGTCTCCTTGTAGTATAGACATGGTTCTCAGAAGCACTGGTCCAGCTGTGGCCACCATGAGCTGTCACAGCCTACTAGGGTGCAGGACATACCTTTGTCTCCTGCAAAGCTTGATGGGGCCAATAGCGAGGGTAGAAAAGTGAAAGCTGGTAAAGCAAAACAGCAAGATAAAAAGCCTAAAGGCATTTGGGGAATCACAAGAGGACTGGAAGGGTGATAGGAAGAAAAGATGAGAAAACTGTAAGAGAAAAGCTGGACAGCACTGCCTGCACTGGCTCAGATGATGTCAAGAGGAGGGGAGTTTATGAAGAACGTGGATGTTACAACAAACATTGTATTATTCACTTCCATTGTCAGGAATCAGCAAAAAGGGAGAAAACAAGCAAAAATGGGGTGCAAGGAAAAAAAAATCACAAAGATCAAGAACTGACTGGAATCAAAATAAACACTTATTTTACATACTTGGCTACAAGTTCTTATGTGTAGACACAACCTTGCCTTGAAGATTATACCAAAGAAATAACAGTGTAGAAATCTGACAATATATCCCATTTGTGAATTTAGAAGGGTTTTTTGAAAATGTGCCTTGTTAATTCTACCTGTATCTTAAACTGACACTAGCAAATGGAGAGGAGCACTCGTGAAACCTATGAAAAGGGAATTCATGAATTCATGGGACTCAAAATGTTATTTACTGAAGCAAGTGCCTGAGTCCTGGAGAGTGAGGTAAGCTTTATGGGTGCTTTTGCACCACAAGAGCACATACACAATCTGCAGAAGATGTCCAGCAGCTGCCCATGACTTCACCAGCATGGCAACAGGAGAGACTTGTGGGTCAGTGGCTCTGAGGTAAAGCAAGAGACAGAGCACAAACCCAGGTCTCATAGATGAGAACTTGGTTAATTTCTGCTCCTCACCAAGCACTAGCTCTTGATTTCTCAGAGAGGGTGTTGGAAGGGATTCCCATGCTAGATGCTAAAACAAGGATGCAGTGCAGAACAAGAACCTGGTGCAAAACATGTCTGTGCTGAACCCCAATCTGCTGTCTAAAGTTTCTGCTCCCCATCAGAATATTACAACAGTCATCACAACCTGTACACAGGCACAGCTCAAGAAGCAGAGCTGTTACAAGTTTTGGGCTCTCTATGAAGGCAGCTTATTTTATTTATCAGACACTCACTCCATACTTCAGTGGCTCACTTCCCACTTCAGAGAATGTTAACTGCCTATGCTTAAAATCTTAATAAATCCAGGCATTTCAAAACATCTTGAAACTGGTCCTTGAAACAGTAGCACTAGTATACAACAGCCCCATGAGGTTCCACCTCCCCTGGGTCAATGGCAGTGTGTCCCTTGCTTGTTCAGGTTGCTCTGAAAAAAGGGAATTGTTACACAACAAAAGCAGTTTAATTTTGGATGGAGCAGCTCCTCACAGAAGTAACAGATCCAACTTATCTCATACAACCACAACAATGATCCTCATTAAGTGAACGAAGAACAGAACATCAGCAGCACAATAGGACTGCCCGCTTTCCCTGAGATGAGACCGCCAAGGGAAGTCACTCGATTGGCTCTTAAAATCATATTTTAAGTAGAAACCTGATATCTAATTTCCTGTAATGTTACCTTAATCACCCTGGCTGTCCTTCTTGGAAGTGCTCATCAACACACGAGTACTTTCTGCACCAGGAGCAGCACTGCACGCAGCTACTGCATCTCCCAGAAGCTTCTGTTCAAAATGTAATCCCATGCAATGACCTCAGTAATGAAAAGAAATCATATTTATTCTAATCTATTCACAGGGAAATTACTCAACACTGCAACAGTACCAGTTTCCACGGTGCTCAAGCATGGAGAAGATGCTGGGACAAAACATGCAGGGATGGGAAAAACCAGAATGACAGAGGCTCTGACAGATAAAGAAGCTTCCCACCACAGCAAGGTCAGCCTACACAAGTCAGACCATCCCTTTGCTCTTCATTGTTGCCAGGAAGGCAGCAGATGTGCTTAACTACGCAGCCACTTACCGTCATGATGAGTTTCTCGACACAGTCAGGTGACACGCTGTGCAGATGGGTGAGGTGCAGCTGCAAATGGATCTTGTTGTTCAGCATGTCCTGGCAGAGCGGGCAGCGCAGCATGGGCTGCACCGAGTGCTGGGTCATGGCGTGCACCCGCAGCCGGTTCACGTCCGTGTTACTGTACTTGCAGTATGGACACTGATACATCTGCAGAGCAAGATAAATGAATCACGCGATTGTTAGAGCTGGTGCTTTCCTCTTTCCTTACAGCTAGACTTTAATAATTTGATGCTTTCTCCTACCACCAGCCTTTCATCCTCCTTCACCCATTTTATTCTTTGCTTTTGGCATATGTGAAACAAATTATCTGCTTGTAGATGCACAAAAAGCTGGGTTCCTCTTCCTTACCTGCTCTGATTTGGTCTCCTCTGAAGTTTTTGACCATTTAAAGGAGAGAGGTGACTCAGAGCTGCTGGGAAATGATACTCGTTTAGAGGATGCTGGAGGCTCTGTCAGCTCCTTCTCTGCCTGGTTGGCTGGTGCTGCAAGAAAGAGAGATTTATATTAAGACATCCCCAAAGAGGCTTAAGTTAGACAAAGACAGTATTTCCATTTACTCTCCTGCTGTTTCTTGAAACATGTATCAAGGAGTTGGAGAAAGATGAGTCTGCAGGCCAACTTACATCCTCAAAGAACAACTGCCCATAAAAGTTTATTCTTGATAATCTTCCGTGGTACAGGAACTGTTTAATTTATAGTTACAAGCAGAGAAATCTCAGCTATTTCTGTGGGCTGTGTACAACCTGGTAGATGCAGGAGAGTCTCATCCTCTCTTTATACCAAAGACAGAAATACTTGGCCAGATGTGAAGGCTGATGTGTCATCTCCACAAGAAGTTTCACTAACTTGACAAAGCAGAAATCATACTCCTAGCTCACCTAGGACATTTTGCATATGAACACTCTGGAATAGGTCTGTGCTGGAGATGGCTGGAAGCTGAGGCAATCAACCCAAATGACGTGGAATCTGTGCTGGAAGCAGAAGCAGATTGATAGGACAGTACCCACCAGCTCAGCCCATGAACTTCAGGAAAGAGTATCTGAGGGTACTTCCCATCAAGCAATTCCACCAAAATCATGATGGCAGAGACCCAGACTAAAGCCAATGCTGGGATGGGACTCAGACATTCTCATGCCACAACAAGATGAGGAAAGGCCATTTTATTTCCACAAAACAGAGCAAGGCAAATGAGCCCAAAAGTCAACAGCAAAACACTCCTCCAGTTGTGGTGCTCTATGAAGCACATCCCTGACCTTTACTCCTCCCCCGAAACCCTGGCAGCCTGCAGTACATAAATTTGTGGGACATCTATTATTTAAAAACTGTAAGGACAAGTATATTATACACAGCCCCCGTCTCCTCCTCCCCGAACACACATTCATAACAGTACTTTAATCTGTCTCGAATCGACTTCAAACCCATTTCGCCCTTAATGGGAGTTATTCATTTTCACTTGAAAGGTAATATATGACAGCTGGATATTTAATATGATGGATCGGCTGCCGATTAACAAGGCGCTGTAGCATTCTTAGACCGGTCCCCCCATACTCTTCCCCTTGTCTCTTACTCTCTTTGTGAGCCCACTGTTATCCGCTCTGCTCCTAGTTTCAGAAGATGTTGTCAGTGGAAGATCCAGGTAAACTGCTTCCTTCTCAGAGATCCTTCTGTTCACTGGCATGAGTGGTATTTCGAAAGGTACCACATCACAGTAAGAAATACAACCACCATTTCTAACTGCCTTCCCTGCCAGAGCCCGCCTCTAAGTGTTCAGCTAAACAGAAGCAAAGTAACTTCCAGGATGGGGAAAACAAACAGGTAACAATACTGTTAGAGGAAGGAAGGAACCAGCTGGTGCTACTGAATTTCTACTTTTGGCCATGCCAAAACTTGCTTAAAGGTGATTTCCTTCCCTGTAGCATTGCCCTGTTGTTTCACCCCTTGCTGCTTACACAGGCTTCACACAAAGTTGTTGAGTTTGGGTCATATCTGAAAACAAAAGCACAGGTCCTCACTGTGCTGCTAACTCAATTGAAACACCCCAATCCTAGAGTTTCATCATGTAAAACAAGTCTGTGGTGTCAGTGCCTACTCACAGACACCAACACAGATCCCACTCTGCCTCCTGCACAGAACAATGGGCTGCTGCTTCTGTTGATATTCTGGCTGAACCCAAGAAAGTCATTACAGATTCTACAGGACCAAAGCTGGTCTCCCTTTCTTCCTATTGATAGAATGTGCACCATCCTAGGCCTGCCTGTACTGTTCTTCCACTGAGAAAAGCAGTCCCTCCTAGTGGGTTTGGGGAGGCAGAGATGACCACCAAGAGACAGCATTATGGCAGCTGGAAGACCACCCTGCTTTAAAATGTTTTGCCCAAACCTTATGTGAGTGACCCCAATAAGAAGGCTAATTGCTGTTGACATCATCAGTTTCTCAGTGTGACCTTGGACATTGAAATGTCAGGCTGAATGAGGCAGGCAGGCATTGGGGACCAGTGTCCAGAGACTCTGCCAGCATGAGCTCTGCTCCAGCCATACACAGGGCAATGCCAGTCACAACTTTGGGTCCCTGCCTTGGACAGCTTCTCTGCCTTGGACAATGATTTTGTCTCCTATGTAGACCAGGCAGTCTCTCCAGGCTCTGTATCTGTCAACTGTTCCTTCAGACTTTTGGATACAACTGCTCTGCAAAACTATCAACTAATGGTGCCACACGCTGTGGCACCACAGTTTGCAAGAAAGGCAGGGGATGCAAGGGAGGAAAGGGGATGATTAGAGAAACCTCTGCTCATGTATACGGATCACCAGTGACCAATGGCTTCAGTTTTGGCAACAAGAACCATGTAACACCTACAGAATTGCATTAGTAAACTCAGGTGAGCTCTGGACACTTGTAAGACCACAGTGTCCCCACTGGCAGTGAGAGCTACACACAGAGAGGCACAGGGAAGTCCTGGTCCTTACCCTGTGCCACCAACCTCACTGTGCACCACTTCTAGCAGTTCAGCAATATAATCTTTTCAGATGCACTGACTAAATTCAGCATCTCAACTGTCAACTACCCTCCTGAGTGCTTCTGAGAGCCCTCCTGGATCATAACAGTGTATTTTCTTACTTCCTTTCTACTGGGAAGCAGCCTGTTAAGAATTAGGGAAAAGGAAAAAGTAATTAAAATTTACTTCTACTTACCATCTCTGAAGGGCCCAGTTCTATTAAATGCACTTGATACAACTCGTAACTTTAACTTTCTAAGCCAGGAATGTTAGAAATTGTCCAGACTCCAGAATAACTGGTTTGTTGCTGAGAAAAACGCACACTGAATATTTGTTCTAAGTATTCTTTTTTGAGTTGACAACTCAAGTGGGAATTTTAACACTGAGACCAAAGTTTATTGTTGATAAACAGCCAAACACATGAAGTGACACATTCAGTCCACATCACAGATCAGAGGAATTAAGAATTCTTTTCTGCCTGGAGAAATGAGGACACGCAGCTCAGCGTGTATCTGCAGAGCTCTCCAGCAGCTGTGCAGGACCTTTGCATTTGCATGGAGTGGATGGGAAAAAATGTCCTTGGCTGAAAAAGTCAAAAAGGCCTTGGGCCCAAATGGAAGCTCAGCATCAGAGAAGGTGAAGTACAACTTCTGTGTCCTAACCATGTCCAAGACCATGCTCTAAAAGTACAAGCCATGCAGAAAAGAAAGAAGAATTTGAGTTTAAAGTAAAATGTATGACTATGTATTAATTAGTACTCTTATTACTTTGATTCTCTAAATGGATTTAGCTTAGATTTGTCAACCTTACAGAAAAACCTAAAGTTGTCAGTTAAAGTACCCAAAAGCTAAGTGCAACAGGACAGCACTGCTGGGGGTATGCTGGCACATCACAGGACTTCTCAAAGCTTCTCTCTCTTCTTTGGCAGCTTCTCCCTTTCAGAGGAGCAGGAGAAATCCTCTCATTATTTCAGAGGTGAGAGGGGACATTTCCTTGGAAGTGGGCATCCTTTCCTTTGCTGTGCCCAGATGCAAAACTGGCAAGAGTTCCACTCCCAAAGCTGCCCACTCTCCATCCTGGTGGGAAGGGAGTCACCACCCACCTCCCAGCCATCAGACTCTTTTTGCTAAAGTACCACTGACAGCCCCTTCATCTAAACTTCCATCTCCCAACCCAGCAACATAATGGAGAAGCCAATTAAATGATTATTAATTCATGCTGCTTTCCGTAAGCCAGAGGTTCTCATCGCCCTGCATTCCGTAAACCAGCTTGCCTCTTGCCCTAGAAATTTACAGTGGGGTTTCTGCTATCTCCATTGATTTAAAAAACAGCACCCTCCCCACCCCCAGCCTACAGAAAAAAAAAAAACAACCTTCTAAGTTCAGCAGCCAGCCTGGGAAAAAGTTTTCAGTGGGACCAGGGAACTGTACTTTCCCTGCCTGATGGAAAATAAAATTCCATATTTGGTGGTGCCTCCCTTCTCAAACCTCTCCTGACGTTTTCCTGGAGCCATTACTCAGCATCACGAGCCCTTGGACCAGACTGACCTGCCTGTGGTGCCTGCACAGCCCTGCAGCTCAAATGCCCACAGTGGCAGCCATCACCCCTTTGTGAGTCTTGCAGAGGAGCATCTTAAATGGCTGCATTTTTCATCCTGAAGTTCAGTAACTGGAACAGACTGTTCTATCTGTTTTCATGCTCACACAGCCTTCATCATGAGTGATAAGCAAGGCCAGGCTCTGTGGTTCAGCCCTACCTGTGCAGCTCCATTAAGAGCAGCTCAGGTGCCCAGAATAACAGCACAGTTTCAGTCTCAGCCTCGCTGACTGCTCCTCACATCCTGTCTTAGTAATATATGGTTGTATGTTTCTTACCAAAACACTGTCTGTTTACATTCCTTATTCCCTCAAGGTACCATTTGTTCTAATAAGATGTTGTAGCCATACTAACAGGCCTGTATATTGCCTGTTGCTCTACAGTATTTTTTCGCCTCTGTATCTGATAAATAACCTGATGGCATGATAGACAGAAGCAAATACACAGAGAATTGCAAGCTCACTTTTGTACCCAGGCCTTTATTGCTGCCCTTCAGAAATGTAGCCCTGAAAATGGTCAAATAATTTGTTTTTCTAATGCTGTGTCATATCTGCAAGCCTGCAGTGAGTATGAACAACTGAATTACTACAAAATATTCATATTAAAGTACCCAGAAGCCCCAGTTGCCATCAGACTTCATGGCCACATTCTTTACAAAAAGGGAGCACCCAGAACATGTTGTGGTGAGGTGCCAGGCAGCACAATATGCATGTGGAGACAGAGCTTTGCTTGCCATCATGAGCATCACAAAACTTCTCAATGGCCCTACAGATCAGCTCATCTCCCATCAGCCCCTGAGGATACCCAGGGACCTGCCCTGCTCTAACATCATACTGCTCTGGGAACCAAGAATGAATGTGCTGAGAGAGAAAAAGACACAAGCAATGGCACAAAGTCACAGATCAATCCCAGACTCTAGTCCAGGGAGCAGGAGAGTTGGGAGAGTTGGTGAGGCACATGGCTGCAGGTGGCCCTGACATGCCAGCAGGCTGGGACCAGGGTGCAGGCACTCACAGACAAGTATATGGCAGCAGAAGATGAGTTTGGCAAAATGCTATGACAAACATACTTGAAAGAAAAGGTCTGGACCAAAGGCTCCCTCTTTGCCACTTGCAGTTAAACTGGGAGTTGCACCAGGCAGAAGGAAAGACAAGGAATATGGAAAAACATCCCATCTTCTGCATGTGACCCCAACTATACAAAGCGGTACCATAAAGCACTGCACCTTTTCGTCTAGCAATGGTGTCTAAGATTCCATCTATAGAACTGTGGGAAATCTTGAATTTTTTTAAACTACAAAGTGGCTGAAAGGAAACAAGCAATGATCTTTTATATAAACATGTTTCAGATTCTTGAGGCAGCTATCAATTTGGTCTGAATATTACTGTCTGATTCTACTGAATAAATATTTCAAGTAACCTACCACGAGAATCCATATCAACTAATTTATTAAAATCAATGTGTTGAGACTGGGAGATGGTCTAACCAACAGTAATTCCATTAACTCCTTAAAACCAGCAAGAAGGGAACACCCTCACTGCCAGGCAGCACAACACAGAAACTATTAGTGAGGAAAAAGCAAACACAGAGAGTGGATATCAGAGATCCCAGCAGTGCCATTAAAATGGCCTCTGTGTGCTCCCAGACATCCTACTTTTTAAAATAGCCCCACACTGCTAGGTATAAGCAGAAAAAGAATGTTCAAATAAGAGTCATACGAGCAATCAGGTTGACTGCAAAGAAGAATCAAAGATGCTGTGCCTGTGGCTGAGCTCAGTATCCCCACTGTAGCAGAGGGGGCCAGAAGGGATGGGTCTGGCAAAGCCAGGACAGGGTGCTGCACAGGGGGTCACTGGGGATGCTCTGAGGTGGCTGTATGCAGCCAGCAGTCAGAGCCCAGACAGGATCCTACAGTTCGCCCCAGGGAAAGGCCAATGGGCCTTTGGGTTCTCCCAGAGAAAATTCTGGGCCATTGCCTCCCCCTTTGCCCCCACAGAAAGCAGAAATCCAGCATCTGCAGCCAGTGCCCAGGAGCCAAGAGTGTGCCCTGCTCCCAGCCCAGCCTCCCCAGCGAGCCACACAGAGGCACACACAGCTCGCCCGTTTTCCTAGGCTTGAGCTGGCTCCTGGGAGCCCTTTGTGCTTCGTAAATCCTGAGGAAAAAAGCACAATTACAGCTCGCTTTCCCATCCTCTCTCCTAGGCTTCCTTTGCACAGAAGGCAGGGTCGAGAGCCGCTCCATCACGCCCCGAGTCCCCTTCCTCCCAGCCCGCTCTTGCCCTTGTCTTTCCTCTGGCCCACAGAATACCCCGGCCATTAAGTGCTCCACAAACGCCATATATTAAAAAAACCAGCAAAAGCGGCAGAGGGGGGAGGGGCAGTAATAGATTTCCGTCAGGATGTGCCTGACCTGTTTTTTTCAATTTCAGTAATTAGAAAGGCAGTGGGCCTGTAGGAATTATTCATAAACTGCAGGAGCTGTGCAGTATACATTTATGTTAAACATGTCAAATCCGATTGAAATCATGCCTGCCAGCACCATACTCCATAAACACACTTTTCTGCAACAATTTCCCAGCTCTCGGCAGCCCATTAATACCTCCTTTAATAGCAATCTACCACGGATTCGAATCAGGGACGCTCCATTGCACTAATTGCTCTGTGTTAGGTGAGCATCATGGATTAAAAAAAAAAAAAAAGTCATTAAAAAAAATAAAAGCCCTTCAGGCTAGTCCTCTAGAAATATTTCATTTCAATCTATATTTTAAGTAGAGTTTGCTCCTTGTTTTTGTAGGAAAAAAAAAAAAAATCAGATATTTTACATTTATACAACTGACAGTGCATTAAGAAAGTCTCTTCCGTAGCCGGGTCACTGCAGATGAAGCGCTTTTCTCTAGTCAGAAAATAACCATAAGCCCCATCTCAAATCTCAGAAGTCTTGTACTGATCTACCCTGGTCTGATTCAGGCTTTAGCTGGAAACCAATGCATTGAATATGAATCATTTACATCCTGCCTCAAAAATGGAGTCGGGAAGAGCCACGGTTTCTTCCCTCCTTGCTGGTTTGGCTCGTGATAAATCTCACGTTAGTCATGATCAGATAATTTGTAAAGCTCTGCCATCAAGCAAAGAGCATCTCCTCCTTCTCCATCTCCAGCATGGAGGTAGAGAGAAGCAGGGTGGAGGCTGCTCCGTTACTAGAGAGCTGCATCAAGTGGTGCTTGGGGGCTACTTAATCTCAGGAAAAAGAAAAAGCAAACAAGTCCCATCTAGAAACAGGCAACATCAGTCCTTTTTATTCCATGAAGTGTTTTGGGAGTCACAAAACCCTGTGAAGACTGCTGCCTGTTAGAGGAGCTGAGGGGAACAGAGGCAGTGAGAGCCTTGCTGAAACCTTTCCAGAAATCTTTTAGGAGCCACAAAGTTGTATGTGAAAATCAAGGTAAAATCAATCCTTATTTGGGATGGAGCTTTCCACATGTCTATTTTAATGGAAAGTATTACTTAAAAAAAAATGTTTCTGCTTAAGATTATTCCATTTAAAAATAAATAAAAAACACAATTCAATAAATCTGTGCTCTAGCGGAGACATTTTTACACATTTACAGAGAGGTTTTTTTTCCCCCTTAGTGCAAACTCCAACTTGAGTGCAGCCCAGCACATGTTCCCCCACGTACTGCAGAGCAGTCACACAGCCCTGACTCATCACTTGTGCCTCTGTGCAGAGGGAGCCTGGGAGACACACTACATTTGGATACAAATCTCACAAATCCTTGAGAAAGTGGAAGAAATAATTAGTTGGTGCACAGTTAAGAAACTGAGCACAAAAAGCAGGTAAATTGCTAAGGAATGTAATGATTGAATTGCAGCAGGATGAACAGAAAACACTGTGCTCAGCCTCCACTTCAACACACTACTTATGGGCTTTGAGCCTGCACTTCTTTCTCACCTCTTCCACAGAACTGCAAGGCTCAGAGGTACCTTCAGAAGTGAACTGGTCCACACAAAGCAGGATGAACTGTGTCTGCATCATTCCCTACAGCAGCTTGTCTCATCTTGAAAGACCTCTGAGGAACCTTCTCAGAATATCTACTCCAGTCCTCCACAAGCTGTGCCAGGAGAATTTTTAAAAGAATTCTCATCTAACCTCAGTCTTTCTCCCTTCAACTTAAGCCTATTACTTTGTGTTGTCTATATCCTAGACATGAAGAACAAATTATTTCTTTCCTTTCAGAAGCATTTTATGCACAAAAAGACTTGTTTTGTCCTCCCCTTTGGTCTGATCTTTTTGAGTCAGGTAAGTCCACTCATTCTATTTTCCTCTCACAGCTCACACTATGCCAACCATGCTCTCTCCTGGGTCATTTGTTTTCTGTGGAGTTTCTCCTCAACCTTCCTGACACCCCTACCTCATAAATGGACACGATTGTCCAGGGGAAGCTTTACAGCACTGCAGAAACACACCCATTCCATAATATTTTCACCTACATCATACTGCTTGAGGGGTTTTTTGACACTGTCCCAAAAAGTGGTGTCAAAAGTCTTCCTAAGAAGAAGATACAAGTTGCTGACTGCAAACAAGACCTTCTTCACACAGAAGGAAATTGGGTCGTGTTGACATGATCTGTTCTTGACAAATCCGTGTCAACTGTTACTCATCTCATTATCTTCCTGTCAGTACTTACAAACAGTTGTTTGGTCAATTCCCAGGAAAATCTGGGGCAAACAGAGCTGGCAGGTGTGCAGTTCCCCAGCTACTTCTTCACTCAAATATAAGCACCACGTTTGTTCTCTCACAGTACCAACCTTATTCTATGTAAATTCACAAGAGAGCAGCTGACAGGTCCAAGGATGCTTCAGTTGCTCTCTCAAAACACCCAGGTACAAAGCAGCAGGTCACTGATGTGACAACATTTAGCTTAACTACGTACTTCACAGCCTGTTCCTTCCCAGTTGGAGGACAAGCTCTCCCCACAATGCCAATAGCACAGGCTGCTCATATCCTTCACACAGTTGGTCTGTTTAATGAAGATGAATGCAAAGAAGGCCTTACATTCTTCAGCTTTCTTGACTTTATGGTTGATAGCCTTCCCCAAAGGCTGAGCTGCAGACCAAGTTCTTTTCTTGGTGCTTCCTCTTACAAGTGTTTCTCTGATACTGCCCATTTCCCTCCCTAGTAACACCTCAATTGGTATTGTGGCATATATGGACATTGCTTTTCTGTGGTTGTCATGAATAACCTAGTTTTCATTCTTTTCCATGTCTGAGGTCCAGAAGGGCATGAGAACAAAGCCATGTTCCTTAAGGGAACTCAAAAGCAGAAACAATATGAGGCTGAAGTATAAGGCGGGGGTTTGGTACCTGTTTTATCTAGCCACTGTACATAAACAGTGGATTATGGTTTTTTTTTTTTGCTTTGAAGTTCATAATGCTGTTATTACACATTTGAAAGCAGGACCTGAATTCTACAACAGCATGTGCACACATTTGGTTGAGGCCAAACTCTCCAGCCTTGTAACAACAGCTCTGGACAAGCCTTGTCTGCAGGCTTACATGCAGTCTGTGTATTCCTTCATGTGTTGGCCTTTGACAACTCAGTGATGTCCATTTCTTATCTGCTGTTTGACCAACATCAAAAATGAGTGAGGAATTTCACTGGTGGGATGAAGAGATAAAGCCATCCAAATTTAGAGTTTCTGAGAAATAAAGGATTTAAAAAGTAGGCTCATAATTTTTCCTTGCATGTTTTAACACAGAAATATAATCTTTTCACCTAGAACAATTTTTTTAAGTGCTTCAATTATGGGCAAAGGGCCCTACGTACTCTTTAAGAGACATAATACCCAACAGCTAAACCTCTCTGTGACACTTCACAAAGTGAGACTTTGCTTTGAATCACATACACCCATGTAGCAAAAGACTAAACATCACCTACAGCCAAGCAAAATCTGTTTCTCTCAGTTGAAGAATGAGCCTGTGGTGGGGAGTGATGCACAGAGCAATGTAGACTGGGAATGTGAGCTTCAACAAGCATTAATGCACAGCTTGCCTTCTCCACCAGCTTAGATGCATCTTCCAGGGGATGAGATCAAAACAATATTGCAGCAAAAAATGCTTCATCCTTTTGAAAGCTCTCTTTGGCTGTGGCTCACTAAGAGGTGACCACAAACATGGCAGAAGAAGGAAGGGCTCTGAGAGAGGCGTAAGTTTTGCAGCTGTAAGACTGAAAAGTGACAGGTCTACTGTGCAGTAACAGAAATGGCCTGTCAGAACTGTTCTGTCCTAGGTCAGGGAAAACGGGTGCCACCTCCAGCACCTCTGCTTCCACACCTATGCTGAAAGGGTCAGCAAGTGTCAGGTGAAAAGGGGAGAGGTCCTCTTCAGAGGAGGATGATCTTGCAGCTGCTTTCTGATCACAGGCAAGGAATATTTAAAAGATTCCTCCCACTCACCTTTGCAAGACAGGAGAGGAAAGACAAAGAAATCTTAATTAATCCACCTAAGGATTCAGCAAAGAAAAACCTTTCAAATTCCACTGCAACAACAAGTATTGCTGCAATCTACAGTTTCCATTTCAGGAGGCCATGCCTCCAGCAGAAAATGAGGAACTAACAGAGCATAAGCACAGGGTCTGCCTCTCTGATCTGCCTTTCTGTATCAAAATCTTGCTATCACAGGCAGGATCATGATGAAAAAGCAGGCTAACAGTCTCTCAAGTCCTAATGACATAGAGTGGGGTTTCATGATATGCTTAATCCACCCTAAGTGCTGGCTGCTGCCAGAAGGAGCAGTCCTCTTCACCCTCTTCCCTTCCCAGCTGCTGATTCCCACTGCCCAGGTCAGGTCCAGCCCCAGTGTGTGTGTGGGGCTGGGAGGCAGGAAGCAAGACTGACCATGGCTCAGACTACACGAGTGTGTCATGAAGCTACATCCAAAGACCTCAGAGAGGACAACACTTATGCCATGCTGACAGTGTTGTGTGACACAGTCATTTAAGGAAAGAATTTTTCAGATTGCTGCTCTTTACTTTCCTGGATTTAAAGTAAAAGATGGACCAAAACCCACCTGTCCACTTACTCTGGTCCTTGTCTCCTCCACTCTCTTGCTCCTTGGCAGGCTCCTCAGCATCTCCGGCTGTTTCATTTGGCCCTTCCACATCTTCAACGGATTCTTCTGAAACAAGAGAAGCAGAAATCATAACATAAAAATGGAAGTCAAAACAGAAAAGTAACTGCCATTGAGTGAGACCAACAACCCACAGTAAAGCACAAGTGCTGAGTGGCAGATATCAATGTCACCAAGTGTTCTCCCAGCACTACCTGCTAAGCAGTCAGCAAAGAAACTGTAGAGGAAAAAAGTAAGAGATGAAGATGAAACAAAGAATCTCACCCACTTCTATCACTTACAGCTACTGTTGTTCCCTGCGATGTAATGTGCAGTAAAACAGGTGTCTGGTATGAGAAAGTTCTACTCAAAACCACAATGGGTTAGGGAACAATCAGGGCCTGACTGGAACCTCCAGCACTTTCAGCCTCAGCCTTTCTTTCCCATCTGAAGCTCTTCAGATTGAATTGCACCATGAAGCAGTGACCCTGGACAGTGAAACCCTTAAGACTGCACCAGAAATACCACCACTCCCTTGTGCTCAGACAAAGTAAGGAGCAGCATTGTCTTCTGCAGACAAAGCCCTGACACAAGGTGTGGAAGGAAGCTGCTGGAGGGTCTTATTTTCATCCCAGTCACGGGAAGAGTCTGAGCACATAGGTGCTATCATACAGGTGCAAAAGCATGAAGGTGAAAAAATTCTCAGTGAAGTGAAGCATGGAAAGCTGGGAACAAACCACAGAGAGCCACAGCCCCACCTGTGAACCAAAGCTGTGGCAGCACAGAGCATGTCGACACAGCACGGTGTGGCTCCAGACAGAGCCACCCTCATCAGCTGGGACACTGTAGGTGAGATGGCTGCAGCTGCCAGACCTCTCACACCAGGGTATAAAAGCTACATTATCATCTAATATCTTGGGTATTTATGTATAGTGCATGCAGTGAGACAGCTACCAGGTAATTGATGGGGGCTACATCAACACTGGAGAGAAAGTGTATTTTTAAGCCATTATATCCTCTTTCAGGCAGGGTAGTTCACAATTTTAACTTACATTATCTGGTCACAGAGTGAGAGGTGGAAATGAGGATTAAAAATATATATTGGGAGATATTGCAGAAACTCATCAGAGCTCTTGGAGAATGTGACAGCCCAAATCAGGGAGGAACTTGTAAAAGCATCCAGAGATCAGCACTGATATAAGCTGAAGTACTGTGATTTATGCTCTTACTTCTCTTTCACTCTTTTAAAAGATGGAAACTTCTGAAATTGATAAGGATTCCAGTGGTCTTTGCCTAGGAAAAGAGGACCCCTGAGTGAGAGGTGTGATGGGTGGTAAAGGTAGAAGGACACAAATTACTGATGCTGGGGTGACACAAACATTAAGATTTGCAAGACGAATGCTCAAGTTTGCTGGGAAGAAGGGCAGTGAAACCAGCAGCTGGATCCATGGCTCAGAAATTAAAATTCCAACATTTTTCCTACCCTTGGGAAAGAAAACCCCAACAAACCACACTCCCCAAGCCACCTCACTGTCCTCAAAATGCTGCCAATGCAGGGCAAGATTTTAGCTGGTTTGATTAAAGACCTTCTATAAGGAGTGTGTGTCATTTTATTCGAATTTTCATTTCACCCTCTGGACACCCACCTCTCTTTGCTGATTCGGGCGCTCCCTGGGGGTCAGCCCAGTCGGAGCCTGCTCTCCTCAAGCCCCATGGCAGCTCGGGACCCCTTGGGAATCCCCTTCATCCCGGGGCCTCCCCCATCCCGGTCCGGCCGAACAACAAAGGGTGCCGGTGGCGCCGGCACTCCCGGCTGCGACCCGGAGGTGTCAGCATCGGCATGGGAGGAAGAGGAAGGGCGAGCCGGCTGCCGGGCTCAGACGCTGTCTGGGCTCTAACCTGAGCATGTGGAAATAATACACGTCTTCAAGTGCACTGTCTGGTTCGAGGGGAATAAAATAGGACATTCATAAGCAGTTACACCATCTGTCTTTATACCATCATCATCATCAACAAGGGAAAAAATAGCTCTTTAAAATGGATGAAAGCCCAGGCTGACAGTAACCGGAAAAATGTGAGCTATGAATACCAATAACGGTAGAAAATGATTAAAAAACAAGGCTACAAACGGCGAATGCTCTGGCCCCTTGTGCTCACAGGCTGAGTTTCCCCGGCAGACGCTGGCACCCAGCACCCACTAAGCCCCGGCCCTGGAAATGGCTTCTCCCTGAGCACAGGATCTGCCTCCTCGGCTCAGACCCCTCTGTTTGTGCTGGGCAGGCGGGATACAAAAAGCATTCGCAGCCTTCAAACCGTTCTCCTCCCCCTTCTGCTCTGAGCTGATTTTTTCTGGAGAGTGTTTTTCTAAAGCAGGACAGGAGGGGAACAGAGCACAAGATACATCTGCCCAGGGATCCTCTGAATCAACTGGGAAAGCCCTTGGTACAGTCCTTACTTGGCTTCTCGCTTCCAGAACCTTTGCAGAGGACAGTCCTCCTTGTGTCTCCAGGACACCTCAGCAGCTCCCTCAGCCCACGGACCCCAGGGCAGTCACTTAATGCAGAGCCATGGGGAAGTGTTATCTCCTGGCTGCCTTGTGATCCTGACCCAGCAGACTTCTTTTGGAAAGCTGGATGCAACTCTGCTCACTACACAGCCTAAGTGATCCCCAGGATGGTTAGGAGAGCATCCTCAGCCTCACCATCCCTTAGCTGGCTACATACATTGCAGGGGGCTTTGAACCAGCCTCCAACAAGCTGCATGCACGAGGCACAAGCATGTGATCCAACCCAGCTTCTAACCATGAGATACTGAAATACAACTGAAAATCAAATGCAGCAGAGTGCCTGCTCCCCTAAGATTTTTACCCACACTTTCCTATGACAGCCCTGCAGATGCCCAGGTGCAGTGGCAGCTCCAAGCTGTGATGGCAGATCTGGGCAGCAAACCCAAGTACAAATGGTACATCTCTCCTCCTGCATTTCTTTGGGACATCCTTCCAAGAGGACAAGACCAGTATTACATCTGGCAGGGAAAGGTCTGCTTTTCTCCTCAAAGTGCAGCACACACTAAGGAGCTTTTGAGCATCCATTTTAATTGCCTAAATCCTGCTGTCACACTGCTCCCATGCCACACTTGACCAGAGCTGACCACTCACTGTCTTTTACTTAATATCCCCAGAGCCCTGCAGGAGGCACCTGCAGCTGAGTGTAAAGACTATGTCTCACCCAGCTCCTGTGCCAGAGTGCCATCCATGATACTTTATTAATAAATTTTATTAAAGGAATTTTCCCACCGCTGGGGTTCAGATCAATACCAAGAACAAGGAAGTGTAACTGTGGGGCAGCTGGAGTCCACAGAACCTGCTCTTCCTTCATACCAAATTGTGCCCCACGCAAAATCCTAGCTAGAGTCTTTTCTTCCTTCATGAATAAATCATTTTAGACAGTGGCATTTCCTTTTAATTTAAAATTAAAACATTCACTTGGGGTGGGGGGCATAAAAGAGGGAGAAGAGTCTGGAAAATTGTGAGTATCTGACATCTCCACATGTCAGGCAATCTCTGTCTCAGTTACACACTGAAAACATGCCTGAATCCCTGCACACCATCGTGCAGGACTACTCTGCAGTGTTTCTGCCCCTCTCAAAATGAGGAAAGTTTGAGGGTTGGAGCAGTCCATAAATCTCAGCTGGATCCAGGTCAGTTTGAACAGCCCAAGACCTCTCACCTTTCTTTCTTTCAGCTGGATTTTCCCTATCAAAACCAGATCTCTTATCCAAAGGGATAAGGGGCATTTCAGGGGTGGCGGAAATGCAGGGATGGAGAGAAAGAGCATGTGCTCGCCTCCCCACCCTCCGGCAGGCTCAAGAACTGAGAAACATTAGCTGTCATGAACCACAATCAAATCAGGTTTGAAATATTTAGCAGTGGCTTGGAAAATGCGGTGGTGCAGCTCTGACAGGCGAGATGTGCAGACACCCATTTTCCATTATAATGGAAATATCAAGCCTGTTCTGAATATGTATAACCTAGAAAAATGTATTGATTTTTCATTTGGCATTAAAAAAAATGAAATACCCTGCAGCTGTCAAAAGCCTTTTGTTAAAAGCTCATCTTTCCTGGAATGAGGTTTACCAGAAACAAGTTTTAATTGTACACAGGGTCTCTCCTTTGAAACAAAAAGAATCCCTGACGCTCCCCTTTTCAGGATAGGCAGGCAAAAAAGCCAGTAGAAAGCCAGCACTGAGACCTGGCTGACTTCTGCAAGCTAACACTGCCAGGAGAGGTGACAGTGAGGGTTAGGTACAGTCAGCTGTATGGCTGCATGTACACTGGCACACGTGCCAGCACTGCTCTGCCACTCTGATGGCCACCTTGAGCTGCTGGTTGGTGAGGGGCAGCTTCCCCTGCTGACACTGAGGTCTCACCACAGGGCTGTAGCCCAGAATGTCTCAGAAGTTCAACTATTTTAAACTACTTTAAATGTGAGGATCCAGGGCCTGGGAGGAGATGGGCCATGGTTTGGCTCCTCAAAGATACAGAAGGGGCTTCAGGTAATCCACAGAGAATTCACAGACTCTGCAAAGCCCAAAAGGAGCTCAGCTGACCATGAACTGTACCAGGGCCACTGGGCAGTCCAGTAGCTTTTGTTTAGTTGTCCTCAAAACTGTACCCGCATGAGATTAGGACGCTGACTCAGAAAGGGTTGCTCAGCCCCAATTCATCCAGATGGGGAAGAGGCATGGGGAGGGTGGTCCCACCTCACACCATGCTCACAGGCCAGGCACAATGAGCAGTGGGAACAGAGCAAACACAGAGCAAGGGAGTGAGGTCTAATGTCAACCAGCCCCCCCTGCACAGAAGGATCATGCTTCCTCAGAGCCTGGCTGACCTGATGCTGTTGCTGCCCCACATGAGTGATGTGGCATCTGCCTGCAGGGCTCAAACACATATTCAAAGCAGGCATTCTGCAGAACCCTTAGCAGGAGGCCACTGCCAAACCCCTGCTGCAGCAGCAGTGTGCATCTATCCCTGCTTCCACCAGGCTTCTGAAAGACTGGGGGGGTCTCTGGACTGTTGGCGACTGACATGAGCACTGCTGGGCTCCGGTCCCACAGCCAGTGGCATGGTTCTTGTTCAGAGCATGCAAAGCTCTTCAAGACAGAGGAACAGCAGTGGTTTGTCTTCTGATTCCCCCTCACACCTGTATTTCTAAACATCCTGCCAAAGGATGTGTTTTGGTGTACAGGCTGCAGGTGAGCAGCCTCTTGTGCTGCTGAAGCTGTTGGAGGCCAACAATGTGACAGAGAGATGGCAAACTTCACTACTGCCCACCCTTCAGCTTGCTGAAATCTGAGTGAGAGCACAGGCTCCAATGGTTTTGTGGAAGGAGAGAAGCTGAGAAGGGTCAGGACACAGAGCAACAACCTGGAAACATCTATTTGTTTATGACCAGCCCAAGAGAAAAAAAAAAATTCCACCTCTTGCAGATGCAGACTATTTGCATTTGGAGATGTGACAATCCATGCTCACAGAAATGTAGGTAAATCCATTTTGAGAGGTTTTTCTGCAGTCCTGTGTTTCACACCCAGCTCTAGTGGGGCACATCTCCTGAGGTAACCTTGGCTACAGGCTGTCACTGCCCTTTCAGCTCACATTCATACGCACAAATACACTCTGGGCTAGCTCTTAACAGGATTACTCTACATAAACTTGTTTATTCCTATTGTTTTCTGAAAAGGAAAAGGAGGACTCCCAGCCCTCAAAAGAAAGCACCAGGCACAGGCTGTGAGAGAAATGCTACAGAGCTCCAGTCCTGATGCAAAAGCTGGTGGGTGAGTCCTCCTACCATTGGACAATAGGCTGCACAAAAACAATGACAAACCTTCATCTATCTTGGATTAATGACACTTATTTCCATGATGGCCCTGTTTCAGAGCACAGTCAGAGCCTATCTGTGCTACTTTCATTGACATAAAGGACAATGCTGACTACGAACATCCCCCAGCTGATAAAGCCATCTTCAGTGAGTTGTCTGCCTTCTCAAGGCAGGGAAAGTTTGTGACGTTTGTACAGTTAACATTCAGATAAATTAAACAAGAAATTCAACAACAAAAGAACTGTTTATGAACTTTCAGCTTCTGTTCCTTTGCCTTCTGCTGCAAAGAAAAAATGCAGAATTTTTGGCCAGTTTCCATGATAAGATATGAAACTACAACAGCATTCAGGTCCCTGGTAATCTCCCAAACAAGCTTCTTGCTCAACAGAAATCAGATGACCCTCAGACAGACATCAGCATCTTTTCTTCTTAAATATGAATGCTTTTACTAATACAGTTACTGTTTTTGCATTTGGTCACTTTATCTGACTAACCAGCTCGTGCAAGAGGACACACTTCTGGGCTGCACATGGCTGAGAAATAGCCATGGTCAGAGGGCAAGACAGGAGGGCTGATAAAATCATTCAAACTTTGGCTTTGTGCTTTTCATAACAAAATGTAGCAGTACTAGGAAAGACAAAATAATGTTATAAAGAACAGTTAATTAGAAGAAAAAACAATTTCTGATTAAAAATAATAGAAGCCAGTGATTGTGAAACTTGGCATAATTTTTTTTAAGAAAGAGAAGAGTAGGGTACCAAGCAGAAAGATGAAGACCGCCTGGATGGGAGCTTACAATCACTGCTGTCATCTTTATGGGTGCAGGAAGTCCCATCTGCTTTAGCAGTCCCAGATCTCAGATGTTCAGGGAACGAACTCAGGAAAGGTCTCAACTGCTCTGGAAACCTTCACTGCCATGGAAAACTGGGCAGAGCCTTGCCCTACAGGCAGCAGCATTATAGAAAACAGCTCTGCACAAACAAGCCAGCCAGGAGCTGGTCCCATCTCACCCACTGAGGGATGAGACTATTCAGTAAAGGTAGGTGGAGCCCAGAATTTGGGTAGCAAGGTTATATTATATGCACTCAGGGCTCCTTGCAGTGTTAGTTCCTAATACACCTTCCAGGGATTAGGCAGTAGTATGGCCATAACTTGAGATACCTCTGGAGGATACTGGTATCTTCATGCAAAGGGACAGAAGTCCAAACCTCTTCCTTGAGATGGCATCAACTTCTTTCTCTGGGAACAAGGTGGTTGGTTGGTTTTTTTTTTTTGTTACAAACTAGGCTAAATTTTAAGTCAATGGAACCCAACAGGGATTTGTCCCTCTGAATTTCAGCAGAACTAGAAAGGTTGCTGTTATTTTCACACATGAAATGCACAAAAAAAGGCAAATTCCTTGAGCATGTTTGTAGTGGAGCGTGATGTGATTGTGTTGTCATTTATGGGAAATAATCGCAAGCCCATCTCTCCCTTTCCCCCCATTTTCCAGTCCAAATAACCATGAAAAATTACACTTCAATGTCAGGAGGACAACAAAGGAGGGGCTTTCTCCTGCGGCTTGACGGCTTTTCAGTTCCCCCCCCCTTCTTTGGACAAAAACTACCTTCAATTCTATTTCATTTTAAATGTGCTCTAACAAATGCATCTTGACAAGTTGCTTTCTGTTTTTCTTTTAAACAGTATTTTGCACAGTTTAACCTAGCTCTAAACCAGAATCAGCTGGAAAGGAGATTCATGCAAAAACACAAACACAGATTAAACAGCAAAACAAAAGGAAATGCATCTCCAGCTTGAGGTCTGCAGGGAGAGGACAGAGTGGTCTCCAATGTGGAGAACTGCAGGAGGAGGATTGGAGACAAAGGGGACCAAGCGGGGAGGAGGAGGTTGCAGGAGGCGGGGCAGCAGAGGTGACAAGACCTCAGCTCAGCTCAGCAAAAGCTTTTGGGGGACAGAGTGAGTGTCCAGACCAAGTTCTGGGATGGAAGGAAGTGGTGGCAGCCTTGGCCTAGTGCAGATAGCTCCCCATTCCATCCTATGGGTGTCTTTAGTGGGATCAGACACCCCAGGTGGTGCCAGAGAGCCTTAGTGCACAGGTAGAGTTCTGCAATACCAAATACAATTTGGGTTGGTGCAGAAGAGACTGTAACATATGCACGCTCTCACATGCATAGCAAGCACCTCCTGACAAGAACAGGCAACAGAGACCCAGAAAAGTCACAGCTCTGCAGCACTGGACCTGACCTTGAGGACACCCTTGAGGAGCTCCACATCACTCACTGTGGCCACGTCCATGGCCACGTCTTAGAGCAGAGCTGCCCCTTCCCTAGGTTTGGGTTAGTGGCACTGGCAGAATGTCAGTAATTGCTTTTCCCCTTGTACTAACAAGCTTTCAGCAGCAGAAGATTTCAGCTTCCTGCAGCCAACAGGCCCTTTTTCTCCACCTCTCTTGGCTTCGAGTAATTGAAAGCGACTGCAATCTCAGCCCCGGCTCTCCAGCGTTCAGCTGCACCAGGGAGGTCACAGAAAGTCAAGTGAAGCCTTTCCATTCACCTCCCCACCGCCGGCACTGCATTAAGGGAGGCAGCCTGCTCTGCAGCCCAGAGGAACGCTCCAAATTACAGGGGCTGCCAACAGCCAGGGAAACCTGCACACAACCTCTCTGCAGCAGGGAGGGAGAGCTACCCCTCACGTCCCTGTGCCACATCCCATCTGCAGAACACCACTGACCCCTGGGCTTTTTTCTTTCCCCCTTTTAATTTAAAACAGGAGATGGGTTTCTTTTCAAAGAAGAAATATATTAATCTTTTTTTTTTTTTTTGTAGCAAGACATAATGCTTTCCCCTGTGATGCCTATGTCCCCTTCTCACACATCAGAGAAGGATCTTTCACATGCCATCAAGTCTAAGATAAAGACTGAAGGTGCTGAGTGGCTGTTGTAACTTCTGAGCAAAAAGCAGAAGACCAAGGGAAAGAGAAGAGCACAGAGAGGCTCCCAAGGAGATCCTGAAAGTACTCGTGTCTCACACTCTTCCCAGCCAAACAGGCAACACTGGGTCAGTAATGGAGAGCAGTCTGGGAGTACAGGGACACTCCTAGGTGCTTGCAGTCCCCTTGCTCGGTTTCAAACGCTAAGGAGGGCACACTGGGTGCCCCAGGGATTTGAAATGCTCCTGAAACCCGGACCAAGGCGCATGCACAGGTGGCAGCTCCAGCAGAGGCCTGTGATAAGAATTTATTTCTCTCAATTAGGAGCGCTTGTCCCCAGTCTCAGTTCATCAGCACAGCGCAGTGGAGTCAATGAAAGCTCAGTAATGCGCTAATCAGATGCACAGCGACTTCCCGGAGCCACCAGCTGCGCACAAGCGGCCAGCCCTGCTCCCAAAATAAGCTGCAACTTTAGGAAGCAGGTTGCCAGCCCCAAACCATGGGTGGCTACAGGTTTATGGCCAATTCAGATGCAGTTTCCCTGCTGAGCCTGAGGTGTTGCCTCCCCTCCTCACCACACACATGCTCAGTAGTAGATTGAGGAAGCAGTGCCCATCCATATGCTTTATCCCTACTGCCCATGCACACCCATCCTTAAACTTAGACTTCCAAGGGTGCTTAATGTACTTCTAGATTAAGTTTCTAGGGTTTTTTCATGAGAGTTTGATCTGAAATATTTGTTCCATTCAATCTAAAACCACTGTGAAGTAACTGTGAATGCCCCAAGCAGATAAAAGCAGGAATCTAAATATTACCCTCAAAAAGCAAAGGACAAAAATGCCAGAAAAAAACCCCACTGGTAAGATCACATCTGATGTCCACAGAAAAACAATACTTCTGCTTTTGGAAACCTGTACTTAAAATAAGCATCATCAGATGCATATCACAGAAGAGGATGGAGGGAGAGGTAAAGTTGATTGTGGCCATGAAGTCCCCCCAGGCGCATGTGCTCAGGAGGCATGGCAGCTCTGCCACCACTGTGGGATGCTTCTGGACTTTGCTAGTTTTGTTTAAAATAAACAAAAGAGTGAAAATATTTCCCCAAGTTCCCCTTCCAAAGTGAACCACAGAAAAAGGCTGTTAATTCAATGCTACAACTGCAATCTGGCACAAGCTGCCACCACCTCTGGCATGAAGCAGCTACCAAACTTGCCAAAGCATTAACCTCTCCTGGAGAGCGGCATGGGGGGATGCTCTCCCACTTCAGCCTACTTGAGAGCTCTATTGATCCAACACACACTTGGTGCCTCCAAAGTTGTTTATGATCAATATGCAAATTGCCCATGGCATTGATCTGGTATTAATTTTCAATTAGGGAATCCACAAGGGGTCTCCCAGGGTCAATATCTAACAATGCAAGGTAACTCCACAGCGGAATAGTGGGACTGATGCTGCCCAGTGCCTCTGGGGCTGCTCCTACACTTCCTGCACAAATCCTTCTGGACACCCCAAGCACCACTGCTGCCTGCAGAAGGACTAGCACCTTTCCAAGGTTGCCCTTAAAAACCTTTGGCTGAAGGAGTTTTATCTGGTAACAACTCAAGCCCTTTTCCCAATGAGGCAGCCCCAAATCACAGACTGCCTGCACCAGGGCCCTACTGTTCTCTGGCTGAGGATGGGGACAGCCCCATTAGCTGGCAGCAGCTGCTGGAGCCCTGCTGACACCACCGTGCCTCTGTGGGAGATCCTGCTGCAAACCAGGTCACTTTACAAGTGCCAGCAACACCAGCAGCAATGCAGGCACACAGCTGACCATCAGAAACCTAAGGCAACCCCACTGCAAGTGGTTTTAGACAACAGACTTCAACACACACAAACTGTTTTCTGCACTAACACAGACATCAATAAAAAAGTGCAGAGAAAGTGTAACACAGCAGCCTGCACTACTGCTGCAAGCTGGAGGGAAGAGTTCAGAGTCCAGGCAGAGCATACAAGCAGCTTTCTAATGCCACAGAGCAGGAAACCAGACACTGTTTTGCCACCTGAACACAAGCTGGCTAATCATGTCAGAAGGAGAAAAGAACCTCACGAGTGCTACACAAAGGTTTAAATAATAAAAAAATAATTGAAATTGGCTTGTCAAGCTAGAGAAAAGTGTGCCTTCCCAGAAAATGGAACCCATCCCATCAGCTGTTCTCCCAACTTTCTTCCTCTCGGGGAGGCCTAGAGGGAGCCATTTGTTTCTAGAAGCCCCAGGGTCAGAGCGGAGAGGTGATGCCCTCTTCCCACCGGATGGTGGGTCTGAACACACCCGCAGCTCTGCCACTCACTGTGCTAACCAGCACATTAGCTACCCAGGCTAATTGGTTTATGGATAACATTAATTACCATGTTGCTCATTAATGGATGAAATCTTTATTGGTTCCATTGATCAGCGGGACTTGTTAGCCGGCCTCCTAACCAATGGCGGATGTAACAAGCTCTCTTATTGGCATATCAATTAATGCAATCAATTTCTGGCCAGCGGCTGCCATTCGCTTCCCTGCTTGTTAGACTGTGGAAGACAGAGTCATGTCAAGTAAGCATTTATTTAAAGGGTTTCTAATTCTTCTTGAGCTGACTTCCCAGCAGGCTTTCTGCCACACAAGGGTTTTCTGCCTCCAGAGACCTTCCCCTTTCCTCGCATTGCAGAATCAGATCTATAAAAGTCACTCTAAACTAACTCATTTCTGTAAAAATATTTATCAAGTTACAAAATTAGGACAGCTAGAGGGGTCAGATTAAGAAGTCAGATTGTACAGTGACCCCAAGTGAACACACTGGACAGACAGGCAGGAGGACAAACCCACTCCCAAAGGACAGGCAGGAGCTCAAGAGCCATGCCAGAGAGCCTCCTTGCACTAGGATTAAGTTTAATTGCAGGGTCAGTTCTCCACAATTAAAATGGTTTTGTCAGAGAACAATAAGCTCTTAATACTTCTGCCCTACCCCACCCTCCTGAGTGAACCTGGACCATTTTGCATCTTTAAGCAGTCCCATCACATGAGTCTGCAGTAATCTACAGCCAAGTTGGTGTCTGCATCCATTAGGTCAACCTCAGCCCAGCCAAGAGAGCAGGACTTGCACGGCCCATGTGAAGAATTAGCTGATGCTGGAAAACAGAAGAAGAAGATTACATGGTCTTGAATGAGCTTGGCAGCCTTGGTTGCAATGCTACATGCACTACTAGAGGTAATATAACATGACCTTTGCCCAGAACTTTGGGAGAAGAAAGGTGTACACAGAACATAGAACCTAAATCTTTCCTGGCAGAAGCTATAGAGATCAGACTTGCTTAGTTGAACAAGATGGCGAAGGGGACAAACCAATAAAAAAGATTAAAAGCAGTAGTGGTGTGGAAAAGACTGGGAGCTGTTTTTCCACTGACAAGAAGAAGGGAGTTCTCAGTTAACTTCATGAGAGGCAAATGATATTCACAAGGAGTAAAAACCCCTGGTTTGACTGATGTGACTGGACAGGTGGGGGTTATCCTGTAGCCCAGAAGGATGATGGTGCTCTCAGACATCAGCTCAATGCCAGAGAGGATAACAGGGGGCTCAAAGAAGTGCTACATCAACTGTCTTGATGCTGTGGGTTTTGTTTTCCTTTGGAGCAGCGTTTGCACTGTAGCAGTGAGCCTGGGAAACGTTCCTACAGCCAGATGGAAATATCAGCATGCTGCTCAGTGCTCCCAACCTCCATCCCTCTCCCCAGCTGCTGACCTCCTGGGTTCTGCCCGTGCAGCTGTGTAAATGCAGGAAATCCAGCGGCTAATGGATCCGCGGGACCTCGCAGGTGAAAAAAACACTTCTTCCTATAGAATTAGACTTGGTAATTAGATTGTGGAAATCACTGTCACAGGATGTTGCTGTGGCCAAGAATTCAGCAATATTCACAAAAGGGATTAGATAATTAAGGTTAATGAGAATATCTAGATATAATTGCTGCATCTAACAAAAGAATTTCGAAAAAACATAAATGTACAAGCTTTAGGTCAGACACAAACTGCCTTCCTGCTGCGAGGGTTTACATGGGGACTCACCCTGGCAGGGGACAAGTTGGTAACTAACAGATGAGCCTTTTATCTTGTTTTGATTCTCAAGAACACCATCATCACCTGATCCCTCTCAGGCCAGTTGTGGACACACCATCAACCTGCTCTGGGTGTCCCGGAGCCTTTGCACCTCTGGGGACACAGCTGGGCAAAACCTTGTGATATTGGGCAACGACATCCAAGGGTCAGGAACATGGTGCCACAGCATGGTTCCACACTGCTGTGCTACCTGTAGCCCTGCACTCACATCAGTGGCCCCAACAGGCAGGCAAGATGCCTGGGAGAGGGCCAGGATGCAAGATGCAGTGGGCCATGTCACTGCTGCAGGGAAGCACAAGGATAAGGCCTGAGAAGCATCCACAGAGATGAGTCAAGAAATGAAACCAAGCTTACAAAGCTGCATGGACACCTAAGATGTGCAGGAGCCATTTGGTATGGGCACAGTGCTGGTTTGTGGTCCCGGGAGCAGTGCTACAGGACACAAGGGATGTGAAGGAGCATGCCAGGCCCTGTGTGCCCACATCAATCCTTCCCAGATAATTCTCACTCCCAATCTTCACACAGGTGATTATATAGGAAGGATCTCCCCTGCCAAACAATAATAAATCAAACCTTATCAGAGCTGAACTATAAATCTGTGAAGACTCCAATGATTTCTAGCCATGGGAATAACACCACAAAAGTACTTTTTAAACTAATTACTCAGATTCCGAAGTGCTGCCCTAATGAGCCTTCCTTCTGCCCAGAACTTACTCAGAGAAAAAAATCTACCTTCAGTGCAGTAATTACTGCTTTCCCCTTCAAACTTCTAACTGGAGATCAATGCTGCATTTTAAGACTCATTGATTTACAATTAGCCTGGCTTTCCTGCTAAAGTGTTTTTAAAGCAGAGTTTACTTTTATTTTATTTTGAAATCTCAAAGATCTGGTTCTTGGATTTTATATCCTCATGAGAGGTGTGCTGGAAAGTAAAAGAGGAAGGAAGGTAAGCAGCTGAACGAAGAAAGGGAAATGGGATTTTTGTTAGGCTGAGGCTAGAAGAAAGAAAAGAGACTCAAATATTTAAGGGATAAACACAAAAAAAGAAAGAGGGAGAATAAAAGTTAAAAGAAAACGGAATCAAGGAAATTTAAATGCAAAGAGAAGGAGAGAAATGAATCACGGGCTAAGAAAGCAAAGTCACCATCAGGCGGATCAGAAAGCTCTTACTGTCTCTGCTGTTTATTACCATCCTTGGGAAAAAAAAAAGGAAGAAGTAGCTTTGTGCACCTTTGAAAAACAAATGCTAGTTAAAAATAGTGTGTACAGCAGGGACAGTGTGCTAATACGAGGGTCCTGGCAGCTCCTGCATTTGTACAACCTGTCCCACGAGGAGAGCAGAAGTAAAGTGAAGCAATTAAGAATTCCATGCTGATTGCTTCAAACGTGTTTTTCTATGCCATAAAGATAATAGCACCATGGATACATCCACCTCCTCTCCCCTGCCTCTTTCCATTCCAACATCAGCTACTTTGCATCCCTTCCCTTTGACTCCCAGCTCTCGAGGAGCTGGGGCTCTGTAACAGGCCCATAGAGGCTTTGGGGGGAGTCTTCATTTCAGACCTCAGCAGAGATAGCCTTGGCTAGTTGCTGTAGCTGGTCTGGCTTTGAGCCAAGGTTTGGACTAGGTGACCTCCAGAGGTCCCTGCCAAGCTCCACCACTCAGGGAATCTCCAGCTCTATTCCCGAGCTTCACAGCAACGGTTGGCAATAATTTTTGTGTTATTTCTGCAGGAAATGAGCTATGCTGGAACAAGCCACTTCAGTGCTCCTCATCCCTCCTTTGCCTCCTACTTCTTCCTCCAAAACAAACATTTGGAAGGTCTTCTAGGATTAGCATGAGCAGCGACATGACAGGAGCCAGACTGAGGAGCAGGGAGGCAAAGCAAATTGCCTGCAAGGGTTTACAATTTTGGAGCTGCCATAGTGGTCTAGCCTGCCATTTAGTTTGCTGCTCTCATAAATTTTCTTCTTTACTACCATTGGGTCCCAGGAGTCAGTGGCAGATGATGATCCCAGAGTGATGAAAGTGAAGAAAGAAAATAGGAAAGGCAGTAACATCTTTCCTTTTTTGTATTTTATTCTACAGAAAGCTGCTTAGCCCCATTTCAAAGACTAATATGAAAAAAGTGCAATTAAATCCTCGAAAAACTGACAGATCAGCAAAACAAAACCACCCGGAGGAGAGCACGATTGAGCCTCATTAAGAAAGAGTTCAGTCTGTTTTTAAAACCTTTCTTAACACTTAGCTGGGTACCTCTCAGCAGCAACTGCTCCCAATGCGCCTGGCATAATTAGTGTCAGAACGGAAAGGAAAAAAATCAACCTAGGAAACAGAAATTAAAACACCAGATTCAAGCGAGAGTGAAAGGTTCAGCTGTAGTGAAACCATCTAAATTCTAACAATAACCCCTCCTCTCAGTCTGCGGCAAAGAGCCACAGTTCCACTCTATGCATAGACAAATACGTGCCAATTAAAGAGAAAAGTGGCTGGGGCAAATTTGTGCAGTAAAATTTCTATTGCTAACCACTCCTAGTCCCCAAACAATATCTGCATGGCAGTCACATCCACCCATGAGGTCAGGTTAATGACAGATGGACAGTAAATTACACTGACCTCGACAGCAATTATAACTATCACAGTTGACAATAAGGAAATTGAGATACGGGGACAAATTCTGTGCACTCTCCATGGCCGGACCCTTTCGCAGGCTGTGCATGCAGACACTCACATATGTACCCTACATGTTAAATTACCAGCCTATAGCAGGATGCTATACAGCCCAGATCTATTATTTTGCGGTGGGGGTGGGGATGAAACACATGGGAGATAGAAAAGATGGCAGAGAGATGAAGCCATTTTATTAAATCAGGCAAATTCTAATTTATTCTGGGGAGATGGAGGAGAGAAAATGGATTCACTCTCAGCATGCTCACTCGTATCGTCTGATCCAATCCCTACCGCCTCGCCGGAGGGGGAGGGGGGCTCCGTGTTCTGCAATTCTCCCACAATCTGAGAAAAAGATTAAAAAATAAGATGATTCTCCTTTCGGGGTTTGCAGCAGTCCTGTGGAAAAAGCTATTCCTGGGAAAGTGAGGTGCCCAACCCAGCTGTCAGCCATGCCATAGGGCGTGCAAGGGTTCAAGGGATCTTTAACATCTTAGGGATGTTAAAACAGCAAGACAAAGTCCATGGCTTATACCACCCAAATCTGTAGACAGAGATGCACAGGCAGGAAGACAACCCTGTGGTGGTCCTGCTCTTTCCACCATTTTGGATACAGATCACAGCATGCAACATCAGCTGTTAGCAGGATTACTACCATCTTCTTCACTGGGTGAGAGACATTGAAATGTGTGTGTCACACAGGCAGTGCTATGGAGGCTGGTGGTACCTCAGGCTTAGGCACTAGTGCAGAACACCACCTCACACCACCAGCCACCTTGGGCAGACAGTGCACCTGAGCATAGCCTCTTTGTGCACTGTGCTGCAGTGTGAGCACTGCACAGGCCCCACCAGGAACTGGGGTTGGAAACAACGGTGAACCTGGGAACTGGTTCTCTCCAGCCAGTACTTGGGGAGCCATGGGAGGTCACCCACACACACCCACAGCTGAGCTGGACGCCACGTTTATGTATCGCTCATGGCCAAGTGACTCAGGTTATCTGAAGTGACACACAGAACCTGAGGGCTGTCACAATGCTCACAAGCTGGGGAGGTTGCCTGTTATGACAGCCAGGTGGGGACAGCTCATGCAGAGACATTTCCAAGTGTGGCTGATATCTGAGCTTTGCATTTTATGGATGAGGGTGACACACACAGCTGCCCAGCATGCAGAACAAATCCAAAGAAACTCCCTGGTTGAGAGAAGAAACTACACCAATCCATGGAAAAACAGAACAGACCTTCACAGGTTATGGAACCACAACCAAGTGAAAGCACAGATGGTTTGGTTCCAGTTTAACACTACTAACAAAAAGCAACACAGCTCCTGCTGCAAAGAACAGCACTCAGACTAACAATGCCCAGTCAATGTCCCAAAAGTAAGAGATATTTGCAGTACCCTTAATGTGTTCACTTAGAGGGGAGATCATTTCAGATGGACAACACAGGTGCACCCTGGAGACAGGTGAGAAAGTACTGCACAAAGCTCCACAAGCCCAAGAGTTTAGAATTAACCAGAAGGACACAAGAACAACGTGTAACTGATCACCAGTGGCCAGATAAGTCCAGAAAAACAAACAAGACTTAAGGTGAATGAGAAGAATGCTAATTCTACATGGGGCAGAACGTCCTGGGTTGTCACAAGGCTATCTTTCCACACAGAGATTATTCAAGTTAAGCTTGCAATGATTATTAAATCAACACTTTCCACAAAATCCCTCAGAAAATCCCCACGGGAATTCTCCTCCCCTGAAACCATCAACGCTCATCTTAGTTCACAACAGAGCACTTGCACACCCCACAGTGTCCTGGGAGTGGGCAAGGGATCTCAGCTATGGGATGATGCCATTGCAAAAGCAGTCAAGTGGCATCAGGCTCAGGGCTCCAATTCAGCAGGCACCTTCTCCCCAGTGCTGGCAGAGCCCCTTCACAGCTCCAGCTGCCAGGGCTCATGGCAGCAGCACAAAACTAATCTTTGCACTAGAGTAAATTCACACTTTGTGCCTCCTGAGAGGCCACAGAGGTGCCAAGGGGCAGCCTCAGAGCCTGACCTACTAGCCCAGGAGGAGGGAGGGAAGACATGCACTGTGAGAGAGGGAAGAAGTGGGGATGACTAAGGGCTCAGGGGGAAGCAGCTTTGCCAGAGAAAAAGGCCTAAAGCATGGGGGAAGAGGGGCTGAGCAGCAGCACCTGGAGCACAAATTCCTAGCAGAAGACATTCCTGTTTTGCATCCAGCTCCAGCATGGGCAGTGAAGCTGATTTTATGACTTATTTATTTATTTTGTCTTTGATGAACAGAAGGTTAATATAAGAACAACTCCTTGGCAAACCTTTAAGGGTAATTCAAGCGACACTGATGTGAATCAATGTTCCCTTTGTGAACGCATTACTTGGCAGAAACTGGCTTTTTGTAACCCCCTTAAACCTAGCTGGCAAAACAAAAAGAGAAAAAAAAACGTCCTTCAAACAAAAGGATGAGGTGAAAATAAAGAGAGAGTCGACTGCACTTTATTCTCTTTCATAGAAGCAAATGGATTTGGTGCTTTTTATACATTAATCAATCAATATCACTGACTGTACATCAGCGGCGCAGCCAAGTTATGAATGACCTTTCTGGCAAAGAGGACACTTTTAATGCTCATAAGACTGCTCATAGCTTAGCAACTTTCCGAATTTATGCCTGCATGATTACCCCTCCGAGGCAGGCGCCCGTTAGCACTGCACTAGATATGACAAGGTTAGTCCTTGCCAATTTGTGCAGAAGAAAGGAAACTGTTGACTGTGTGTGTGCTTTGCTGATGCAGTTGGCTGCTGCCTCTGGACAGTGGAGGACAGGCTCGCCCCACTCTGGGCAACTACCTTGTCTGCCACGCTCCTTTGGACCTGAAGAAGATTCAGCCAGGGTCTGAAAGCAGCAGTGGCCCTGCAGGACAGGGTCATCTTGTGCAAAACTCTCAATGAAGAGGAGCTGAGCTCAAAGCATCTCTCCCAAGGGCTGAAAGCAGCTGTGGAACCTGGAGAGCATTTCTGCCAGCACACTGACAGGAGCCCAGAGGCTGTGAGAGCCACACAGGCACGTGCTGGAGCTAGAGGACAGGCTGTGGAGAGCATCCACCCTCCTTTCATCACTTCACTGTCTGGAAATGCTACTCTGTGCAGAGCCAGGGAAAGCACTGCCTCATACAGTCAGCTACAACAGATTGGTATTCCTTTTCACATTATTTAAAACAAAACAAAAAAAAGGATCCATACCTCAGACCACAACCCATGAGCTGTGACCCAAGCCTAACAGGAGCATGGCAGATGTTGGGGTTCTGCCACGCGTGAGACTTTTACTTCATGTTTCTGATTTTCCCTAGTGCACATCCCTATTCAGCTCCATAAGTTTTCCAGTGAGATCCAAGCTCTCCATCTTGGGCCCACTGGCCCCAACATCATACTTTCTCCTCACTGCTGTTCCCTGACAGTGCACAGGGCTATCATCCCATCCACTGTAAGAAATGAAAGAGAAATTAATCACCTTGCTCATTTCAGAACCATCCTTCTTACCTTTTGAACAGCACCGTGCTCTTCCACTTGATTTTAATCTTGCCATTCTTTTCCTTTTCTGAGTCCTTCCTTCTGAAACTTCCACCATGTGGAGCAGCCTTCAATGTGAAGAGAGCTTAACGTGTCTTTTATTTCATATTAATTACCTTTCAGGGCAAGAAGAAGATTTTTTTCATTGTCCTAGATCTCAGTCCTTCCTCCCTAATGGTACTCGCTTTAGGAAAGCTCAATGCTCCATGCCAGTGAAAGGCACTGCAAACCCCCACTGCTCCTTTCAAACAGCACATTCTGGATGCAGAGATGTTTTCTCTATTTTTAGTATTTTGCCATTTCTGCCATTTTAGGACAATCCTGGTGACTGTGTTGAAATCTCTTTTCCTTCCTTCCTCCTTCCCTCCCTTCCCTTTCACTAGCCCTTCTTCCTTGTTTGAGATGGTCTGAAACTGGCATTGTACCTGGCCTTGTTGCCCTGGGCACTGCAGCTTATGCTGCTGCTCTCCTCCTTCTGCCCACCAAGTGACCATGGGCCACAGGGTAGTACCCTCACACCTCAGCAACACGTAACTGTCAAGAGAAAGCTTAACACTGGCCAAAAAACTTGAGGGAGGTGAGTCAGTCACTGCCATAACCTATTCATGCACCGGTGGCTGTAGCTGTCTCCCAGATGCCTGGCTGGTTGTGATTACTTCCACAAGGGCACCCCTTTGGGGAGAAGGGGGTGGGGAATGAGAGGTCCCCCATCTTCTCCAAGCACACAGTTGGAAGGGAGAGGAGGGCATGGTGGGGAGCAGGTGCTCAGAGACCCTGGGGAGCTGCTGCTGCTGTACTCCTGACCTCACACACACACACACACACACGTGTCAGAGAGTGCTGTCAAGGCACAGGCAGCACCGTGCCCTGCCTGCAGCCCACAGCCACCTGTGAGGTCCTCCCTGAGCATCGGCTGGACCAGGGCTCAATCTGCTTTCAAGGACATGGCAGAGGAGAGCAGGCAGACTCCCTCCCCTGCTGTGGCCCTCCTTTATGGTGGCTGAAGCAGCACAGGCCCACTGTGTGCAGGGGATCCTGCAGTGTCACAAGCTGTTACAGGGCATTGTGAGCATCCCTCTGTTCCCTACCCAGGAGCTCTCTATCGTCCCCTCATCACTGCCTCTACATGACACCACTTGAGGCCCTGGAGAAGGGATTGTCTGGTGGAGGGGTAATGAGGGGGGGAAGCACAACTCATCTCCCGCTCCCCAAATCTCATCAGATCCAGCATGGCTGGTGAAGCACTGGCTCAGGGAATGAGGCACAGCGGGGGAAGGTCTGCTCGCTCCACATCACCCACATGCCTGCTTCCCTTTGCTCGGCATCCAGGCTGTGACCTCTAACCCCTTCCAGACTGGAACAAAATAAACTCTGAGCAATCCTCCACACAACACACACATGCACACACACACAAAAGGGGAGGAAAAAAAAAAAAAGAATAGGAGGAGAAAAGTGAGTAGGTGATGTGGAAAGGAGAGGTGGCTGCACAAGTGAAGTGGAACGGACAGGCACTGTGCACTGCCAGATTGCCTGCCTGCCTGCAAAGGCCAAAATTAATGCCATTGTTTTGCCACAAAGGAGGCAGCAAAGTAGCAGCACAGGCCAGAGAACAATCCTAAACACCAAGCCCTAATTCACCCTTCGTAACAATAAAAAGGAGGACGGAAAAGGCCAGAACGCTTCAGCTTAATTGGCAACCAAATGAGAGAGTAGCTCCCAGAAAAGGAGCAGAATCGCCTGCCCTGCATGAATACCAGCAAAGAAAAATGCTCGCAAGTCACGCTCAGTCCATCCCCACTCCCTGTCCCTTTGAGCCTGGTGAGTGATAGCAGGGGCCGTGCAGGGGCCCCACATGCACCATTCCACATGAAAGATGAGATTTAAGGGCTCAGGGTCTAATGCAGGTCCAGGGAGGGCACTAAGTGGGGATGTACACAGTGCACCCTGCCAGCTTCAGAAAGACCAGAACATCCCTGCAGGCAGACCAAAGGAAACTTATATTTAACATTCTGCATGGAATAGGACAAAAAAGTTAAACACCATCATTTATTTAATGAAGTGGCCACAGATGAATGAAAAGGGTGAAAAGAGGAGTAGGAAGAAGTACCTACACAGAAAGGAGATGACTAAGGCTGCTTGGTTGGAAAAGAAAGAAGGTGGCCTTGACAGGAGCACCCAAATGAAAGTTGAAGGAATCAGGACTAACACCGCTCCTCTTATCCTCCAGCTCCTGAAGGACTGACGTAGAAAAAACGCAAATTTGAAGCAAATACAGATCATACTTTTTCAAACAACTCTCAATTAACCTTTGGAACTCAGGGGCTCAAGAAACCAAAATATATGGCCAGGGAATCAAGACGTACAACTTAGAAAGGCAAACTGAGTATTTAGAAGAAAGAGAAACTCTCTTGCTTAAAAGGTGTGAACTGCATTTTACCATTTTAGTAGGAATAGTAGTGAGACTCTTCTTTGAGGGAGACTATTATTTGTTTATGTGTCTCTAGTTTTCAGTGGAAAAATAAGTGCTCATGGTACTTCTTTCTTTGGCAGTTCTGAGGAATTCAGTATCATCACTGGAGGACCAATAGGCCTCACAGAGGGAAAATGGAGCAAGTGCATGTGAGAAATGCAGGCAAATACCAGATCACTAGTAAGCACACAGCAGTGTGCTCTCCTGAGGTTCACTCTGAGTGTGCTTAACAGCAGAGAAAATACTGGAGTGGGTCAGGCCAGGCGTTGCTCCTTGCCCTGCACCAGCCATGGTAAAACCTTGTTTCACGCATCATCCCACTGAAAATGTATATAATCTCATTTTGTCTACTGCTTTCAAAGAAAAAAAATCAATTTCAGAAACCAAGCTCTGTATCTCCTGCAATCCTAAAATCCTAACAAGTGAGCTGCAGGATAAAGACACTTCCCATTTTCATAATGCCTCCTCTGAACAAAGATCTCAAAGCAATTTTACATTTATGTCAGACATACTTTGCAGAAAGTTTGGATCCGCTTTCTTGAGGATGCACTGCTACTGCAGCTGGGACTGGCCCAGCCAGGCTCAGGAAAAGCCCTATGTCTAGACTGGCTCAGAAATTCTTTTAAAATAACTTGTGCATATAGAAAAGTGCAACACTTTCAAGAGAAATGGAATAATCCAAAATGACAGCTACACTGAGGGAGATTCCATCCATTCTGTGTCTATACCACTTGAGAAACACAAATCATCCCACAACATCCCTCTCTGTTCTTATGCTGTGTAAAACTGTAGAAGAAAAAGAAATTTTGCATTTCTGCCTAGAAGCATCCTGTCAAACTTGATTGTATGAACTATCAGTTACAGGCTGAGACCTTCAGAGGCATGTCTGGGTCCCCTTGAGCTGGCAACCTCTTGCTTACCACCCTGACCATGCTTTCCCCTTGGCCAGGACCAGTGGCATCACACCACCTTTCTGGTGTCGGTGTCATTGAAAAGTCAACCTTGTTTCTAACTCTGAGCAGCAGCAGTCAGGAAGTTGGTCCCACATCTGAAGAAGATACCTGGCTTCAAACACAACTATCATTTTAATCTCTCATCACAGAAATGAACTAGAGAGATTCACTATTGACAACGCAGGCAGATGGGTAGGAAGCAGCTGAGTGGAAACACCTTCTAGAAACTGCAATCTCACAGAGCTGCTGCTGTGACACACAACAAGCATATGGCGAAGGCTAACTCCATCCCAAGGAATCACTGTGATGCTCCTTAAGGATAAGCTTGTACAATCATGCAGAGACAAACTGGCAGAGCACCGTACTCCCAAGCCTACCAGCACTTTTCAGGAAAGACTTCAGGATTGACACCAAAGAGATACCAAAATTAAGAGTGATGGAGCTGCAGTAAACTCTGAAGTACCATCTGGCAGACTAGGTTTCTGCTTGCATTTCCTACCTCTCCCCCCTGGAGAGGTAGGACTCTCCTACAGAAGAGTGCTGGAGAGGTCCAGCACTCTTCTGTTTGGTTGCCATGTCCCACAGAACGCCAGGATGCTGCAATGAGGCTGTGCCTCCTCATGAGGAGGAAAGCAAAACCCAGAGCAGCATTGATGGATTGGGCTGGGGGTTTGTTCTGCTTCACGCTGTTTCCCTCCTGCAGTGCATCCTCACCCTGTTCCACCGTTCACTTATAAGTAAGTTAAACATCCTTGTTGCCTTTGAACACAAAGCCTGTGCTCAGTCAAGTATGACTGAACTTTTATTTCTGCTTCTGTCCTACCTAATGTGTCATTGGGCAAATTAGCAGGAAAGAAGGTATCAAAGTATTAGAAATACTCTGTGCTGAAGCTCCAGCCTCTTTCTGCTCAGGTCAACAGCAGAACAGGGAAAGAGACTCAAAGCTAATACACCAATAAAAGCATGCAAGTGAGGCAACTCTCTAAACTCATTAACCTGTTAACAAGAAGGCAGCATGTTCACTCCAGATATATTTAGTTTGAAGTCCGGAAGTGTAGAAAGGGAGAAAACAGCACAGCAATGGCTAGAACAGTAAAACATGTAGGAAAGATATCAGAGATGAGCAGTGACCATCTAGTACACTATGGAGATTACCATCATAAATTAGGCTTGACAATGGAGGAAGAGTTACTGGAGCATGTGCCTAAACTTCAGGAAGGTTTTATTTTCTCCATACAATCAGAATGTGAAAGGAGGGGGCTCAGTCAGTCAGGCATAGCATCTGAGCCAGGGCAAGGTTTGGACAGAAGCATCATGGCTGTGTTGATCAGACTTTAACCATCAGATAAATTTACTCCTAATGTGAATCCTGTGTTGCTCACACTGACATCTAACCCTTCTCCTAGACTTCTTAGGACAAGGATACAGCATGTACTGCTGTTCAACCTCAAATGTTTTCAAAGCTTTACTGATTCTCCCTGAGAAGGGAGAATCCTTCAGTCTTGAATTTAAGCTATATTGCTGCAATAACAACCTCCAAGTCCTCAAGAGGAGAGTTCCCTTTCTAAAACTGGAATGGAGAGAGGAGAAAAGTGAAACAGAGAAACAGAAGGTGCAGTGGGCACGAGCAGCAGAGCTTCTGGTGAGCAAACTCAGTACTGAGGGAGAGACTGCAGGGACAGGGGTGTAACTCTTCTGTCCCAGAGGGAAGAGCAGCTGCTTGAACAGAGCTGCTTGTGCTCTGTTTCATTGTGGCTCTGGAGTCTGTTTTGGTGGGGAGAAAAAAAAAGTAGAGTAGGAGTCAGACCAGGAGCTTCCCAGAGTTTTACTACAGCATCTGGTGATGTTTTCCCCTTTACTCTTCTTAAGTGGAAAGGGCTTTAAGATGCAGCAGAACAAGAAAAACATTCTGGAACAAGTCAGCCGTCAGAGCTTCCTCTCTTTCTGCTTAATGAAAGCCATGAGCTCCCAGTGACAAGTGTCTGCTGGAGCTAGACAGGGAGTTTATGAGATTCCTGCCACGTTTCAGTGATATTACAGCGTGCCTTTGGTCTGCCTTCCCCAGCCCAGCTATCTAACCACTTCCTTCCCGCCAGGCGCCTCCCATTAGAAAGTTTCATTAAGCAAATGCTTGGGGGTTTGTGTAGATTTCTCTTACCCCTCCTGCTTTACCAGGGGCACATGAAAAAACGTCATGATAAACTTTAATAAAAACAAAATTAAAATGATTAAACCTTTCATATCCTTTAGAGATTATCTACTCACTGCTGGTTGGCCAAAACAGAGCTAAGGCACAAACCGCTTTTTACTTTAAGCTCAAAAAAAATAAATAACAAAGGAAATATGCCTCTGACAGATATTAAAGGGGAACCAACTTTACACCTGCATTCTGCATAGTCAAGCCTCAACAGCCCATGGTGTTCTGTATGCACAAGGACTGAAATAACTTTCTCCAAAATTTGGGCAGGCAAAAGGATACAAGGAGGGAACAGTTACAAATAGTGCTACAGAGTAACTCTGGGACAGAGAAACCAGTCTTACTATGTGTATTTAAAAGCCCACTAAAGGAACTGACTTTCTTGAAGTACGTGGCTCTCCTCACATCTTTATACCTTCCAAAGGAGCTAACTGTGCAAAGCAACTATGGCCCCATGGCTCAAGATGCACATTTGCTGGATTTTGATAACAAATAAAGCAGAACCCAAAGTTTCCAACCTGCCTCTCATTCCAGCCATGAAGGAGACTGCTATCTGCCTGGTCTCTGGACATCCTCTGGAAGAGAGATCCTGAGCAAGAACACCACAACTCCCATGCTGGAGAGATAAAAGGTCCTTAAGCCATTCAATCCATAAAAGAATGAAAAAATTCCAAGGTTCAGCAGAACAACAAAGGGGAATGCAACAAGCTGTCCTCCTGCTTTAAATGAGCACACATGACATGAGATCTTGGAAAACAAGACGATAATCCTGCATGTGGGGGTATTTGGCGGGGTTGGCACAAAGATCAGAAATGCTGCAGCAAAGGGGAATTGCAAGTTTAATCAGCTTAACGTACATACTGCCAGGAGCTGTTTTCCTCTTTGTTGCTATTTCACGTATGTTATTGCACCGTGGGTGAATGTTTTCTCAGAACAGGACAATAGCTTGTCTCACTCCCTATGTCTGGGGATGAGATGATAGTAACGGATTTCCTCTTTAGACAACAAAGCTGTTGCACACCCCCAGCTGTAGGAAACAGCCCCCGGCAGAAAGCTGGGTGCAGTCAACAAGGCACCCAGTGGCCCTCCTGGCCCTCTCTCCAGTACTTGCTGGGGCTGGGCTGCCAAAGTGTATACCCATCACCTCTTTGATGACTTGTGTACTGATGATTAGGTTGGATTTACATGCAACACTTAAGAAACAAAGACTGAGCAGGCTGCTGCCTTCAGGGGGTTACAGATAACATATTGGGAAAAGACAATATTGGGTTGTGGGGAGTGGGAGAGGTAAAAAGCCCAAGAGAAGCTAATGAAGCTGGGCAGCATTTGATGTTTGCACACAGGAGCTCAGATTGTCATTTGGGTTGGCAGATTATTAAATGTGTCAATCAAGGACAAGCCTGGAAATGGCAAGGGGAAGCATGTGAAACGAGGTTAGCTGTTAAACACTAGCAGAAGGAATCTCATTCTGAGGAGGAGAGGATGACTGGCAGCAGCACAAGACCATATGAGCTTCTCCAGCCGTAAGAGGCAAGGGCAATGGCAGGAGATGGTGTGCAGGACACCATATGGAACTCTGGGTTGCACTGGTGAGAAATTTTATGTTAAATCCCTCAGCATGCACCTCACACACTGATCTTCCCTAGCCTTCTGCAAGGGCTACATGTTCCAGGCAGACAAATCACTGCACTGCCAGCAGAGTAAGAGCTGTAGAGTGGATTTGGTTGGTAGATGCTACAGTCTAAACTCGCTACGCTGTTTTCCTGCAGACACTATACAAGTAATCTGCTTTGAGAAGTTTTTAATTGTTGTGTGCAATTAAGTTCCAGGGAAAAGTGGAGAGAGGTTTACAAAAGCAAACTAATTATTCCTTTCTGAAACCCTCCATTACCTCTATCAGATGTAGGAGAGCAACATGCATGTTTCTCTAGCATTAGCAATGACCACATCTTCTATAATTGAGACCAGGAGGAGTACATCACATCTTACTAATTTTGAGTTACTTCGAGGAGGGAGAAATCTCATTTGGCATTACCCATTTTCATTTCAAAAGTCTTAAAGTTACAGTGTAAGTACAGAGCCTGCAATCCTGAAAAAGCCACCTCAAAGGAACATCTCACATTCCTGTTGTAACAAATAACATCGATAATTATTCCATGTTTGAAAACTGTGAGAGAGAAACAGCTTGCATGGCTGCCCACTCTTCAAGGTGTTCAAATAACACAGCAGTTTCCCTTACAGGAGATTTCTGTGGAAGATCCCTTTCTCCACTGTTTGTTTCACTTAATTTTACAGTTGGGCTGATCACAGTTCCTCAGGCCAGGGTATGGCCACCAGGGGAATGGAGGTACTGGAGAGACTGGGTGCGAGAGAGAGGAATTCAGAGAGGATCACCTTGGCCTCAAGGAGGATGATAACACATTGTGCAGGATTTCCAAGTCACAAATTTAAACAGACAAATGTGGTTAACATCAACTCTCCCTTCTGCTAAAGAGAAACTTTTTGTCTACAAGAAAACTTTTCATTCAACAAACCACATCCTGAGTGTTTCATGAACGAATCTGCTCCCAAACACACAGGAACTTGCTTCTGTTCCCATTTACCATCACCTCTCTTGCCAGCACTGCCTTCACATCTCTGGTGATGCTACAAAACTGCTTTTAGGAAAGAGGAACATTAGCAAAGTGTTTCACATGACTCAGAGTGAAAACAGAGGTGCAAGCCCCATAGAAGCACCCAGCTGTCTGCAAGCACCACAGGCAGGGCCAAGCTGAGTTTGATCACTACTATTTTTAAACCACATGGGTTTTTCTCATCTAGCAATTGTTCTAGTTATACCTGGGTTCTATTTACATGTGCGGTTTCATTCACGTCCTGATTCAGTCTACAGTCTGCAGCCTTCAGAAGGTCAGATACTGAAATACAATGAAGATGGGGATGGACAATGCACTTGCATCTGCCCATGAGGCAAAGGGAGGTGAAAAACATGAGCCACAGGGTACCACCTCCTCCCAATGAGCTCTGGGATCCAGTAGGTTTTAAGGAGTTATCAGAACAGCGCTTTATAATAAAGGTCATCTAAATAACTGCAATCAACCTGCCTGGAGCATGGAGAGTGGCTGGTTCCTCATCATTTGCTGGCAGAGTGAGCAGCATGGATGCTCCAGCAAGGCCAAGCAGGGGAAGAAGGGGAACAATCTTCCTGTTGACACCCACTCCAGCCCCTTTCCTGCCCAAACAAAGGGGCTTTTGACTGCATTTGGCTGAGTTTAGCAACAGCTTCCAGGGAGCCTGCCCTCACTCTTCACACGCAAGGGCCCCAACAACAACTTTGTGTGTTAGAAAAAGATGGCTGCCAAGGATTTGGCAGAGATTGGTAGGATTGCTAAAACAGTATGCCCACCATAAGGGATTGGATGCTTGCAATACAATGGGAAGACCACGGCATCCCTCTGCAGTATACAACCAGCCAGATAATTCTTCAAAACCTACAAACAAGTAGTATGTCTGGCTGGCTTAGCCAGGTTTTAGGCAAAAACTCCCATATCCACAAGGACAAAGAGGTTCTCCAGAAGTTCACAGTAATAAAGAACTGGACTGAATAGAAGACACAAAGCAGACACAAAGTCCTGAAAATCAGCAGTAGGAGGCTATCTCAGCATGAAACCAAAAATTGCCTAAAGTTGTAAGAAGAGATTGTGAAGATGGTCCCTGAAGCCAGGTTTGGTGACTAAGCTAAGCAAAAGCTGAAGGGCTTCTCAGAAAGCAAAGGGAGAGAGGCTGGGATGGGTCCATAGCAGCATCCTCCTTCCAGTGACTGACCTGACAGGTACCCCAAAAATCTCTGCTGGGGCTGCAGGTGTGATGGGGCTGAGCAGAAGGCAGGTTGGGCAAGCTGCTAGGTACTCAAGTGCACAACAGGGACATGGACACCTTGTACAATGGCACTAGGACCACACAAAATGGGACGGGGAGCATGGACACCTTGTACAATAGCACTAAGTCCAGGGACACCTTGTACAATTGCCCTGGCCTAGTGGGAGGCATCCCNAGCTGCTGCCCTTCCCTGCTGGTGTTAAATAGGTGAGTGGGTAGAGTGGGCTGATTTGGAACAGCTGGGGAGGGGAGGAGTCTCCAGTGGAGCCCAGGTGAGTGGGATTTGGGGGAAAATGGGCTGGAAAAGGGTTAGCAGAGGCAGGAGATGGGGGGAAAGAGTGGTATATGGAACCTGCCTAGAAGCAAACTGGGGGGAAAGAATGGAAGGACTTGGGTGTTCACCATGGGAGGGTGAGACACTGGAACAGGTTACCCAGAGGGAGGTCCCATCCCAGGAGACATCCAAGGTCAGGGTGGATGAAACATCAAGCAACCTGATCTAATGCAGAATGTCCCTGCCCATGGCAGGAGGGTTGGAACTAGATGATCTTTAAGGTCCCTTCCAACCCAAACCATTCTATGATTCTATGACACTCTTGGCCTTTATTTTTAGCCTTCCTACAGATTTTCACAGTGAGAACACAAAGCTTTGTTGAACAGTTTAAAGGATGACTCACAGAGTTGAGAAATGGTCAGCATTTCCCACTAAATATTACATGACTTTTCCACAAAGTTCTGCAATGGCTTCCAGTACAGCCATAAAGATCAACAAACTTGACTTTTTTGGGCTCACTTGCCATGTATTTTGCTGTTGTTTTTTTCAAAAGCACCCTCACCATTCCTACAGATCTTGTCCTGACTGTGGTACTCAAAATACCTCAGGAAAGGAGCGAGGTGGTGAACTGTGAGCCCTCCTTGGACAATGTTAGGTGGTCTGCACCTCACCTGCTCATATGGCAGGGCAGGAACCTCTCTTCCAGCCACAGAGGGACATCAGAACCTCCTGACACCAACACAATGCCTTAGCCATACTAGATTGTCTCTGCACTGACATCTGCTAAAATGTCTGTTTCCCTTCAAAGATGTCAACACACTGAGGGCTCATGCGAGAGGATGATCAAAATTAAGCTCTTGGGCATCATAAAACTGTAGGTGGTCTCTTTCCTCAGCTCCACCTGCCCCTTCTGGATCTAGTTAATCTCTTGCAGAGCCTAAGCATGACATGCTTCTGCCTTAGGGACCTCTGCTCAGGTCAGGCTTGCAGTTAGCAACAGGACATTCTCCTGCCTTAAGAAGTGTGGCAGAGCCTGACTTGAGCAACAGCACAAGGCAGCAGCTCCAGGCCAGGGATACCCAGGACTCTGGTGCAGATGAGGATAGCAGACATTTGATGGAGGACTGATGGACTTCTGTCCTACACAGTAGGAAGGCCAAGCAAACCTCCCACAGAAGGACAGCTACAGAAAGGGAGAGCAGATGGAAAAAAGGAAGAGACAGGAGAAAAAGGTAATGGAGGAAACAGATTAAATATGAACAGCACTTGCTAAGGAGAAACAGAGTCAGCAACCAGGGTGGTAACAAATCCACAGTTGTGCAGACAGCATGTATAGAGTGATGTGACAGGGTGAGTAGGGGACAGCATAAGCCTCTGTAGAACATATGCTCTAGACAAAGCTGCTGTCCCACTCTGGACCAGTGACACCACACATGGCACTATGAGTTATGAAACAGGCTGCTGGACTTGATGCCTTCTAGAAAGATACATTTTCAAAGGCAGAAAGAGAACTTGGTGCAGGTCATTTCATTCTTCTTTCTCATTAATGAATCGTAAGTGTATCCCTCCCTCCAGCTTGAAAATGTTTTGGGATTTATTATGGGATTTTTTTTTTTCCTTCTCTAAACCCCCATCATTAAAAACCAATTAGCTTATGGGTAATGTTATATAGATGCTTCTGCAACAAGGGCCTGACATCTGCAGGGGCAGCAACCCAGACAGTTACAGCAATAGATGCCCCAAAATACCCCACAGAGGAAAATAAACCTCTCACCCCTAGATCTGTGTTCTTTCTGATTAACAAAACAGCTAAATGTCCAAGCCTGGCCCTGCTTCCCCGCCTCCTGCATAATTAGCACATTTCTCAGAGCAAGCAGAAAAGTTTAATTGTCTTTAATTATCCAGTTCAAGGAGGACTTAGTTTCTTGCCTGATGTCCATATAATTTCCCTGCCAACAACTTCATCATCCCTTTCCTGGAAGTGGAGTGCTGCTTCTAAAGCCCTCTGCCATAAAAGACACAAAAGTTTCAGTGAAGGCTGTGCTGCTGGCACAAGCGCAGCACAAGCAGAGACAAAGGTCCTTGTGTCTACAAGGCTGTTGCTCAGGCTGCTGCATGTGTTTTCTGCGGGGTGGGAGGGATTGAGTTGCAACTAATGTGCAATCAAGAACCATCACAATTACAAATGTAAATGAGCAGGCAATTGGCACTGACCTTTGTAGATTGTTAGAGGACTAATTAAGGTATGATCAGACTCTCTTCCAAGAGATTGAGATGCATCTATACAAGCAAATATCTACACACTGCCCCAGAGACAGCAATGCTTTTTCCTACACGCTTACACACACCAGTGAGTACGTACCCACAGAGAGACATGGCGTTTAACCCCAGCATCTGCTCCCTGCCATGGAGCAAACAGGACAGAGCAGGAAAGGGAACAAGGCAATGCCACTCATTTGGCTTGCACAATCACAATTAACACAAGGCCACAGCATGAAGCTGAGTGACCTTCCAGCACTGCAGCCAGCAGCTTTATGCAAAGCTGGGGATGAGGACATTGGCACAAACTAAATGAAGTTAGGGAAAGAAAAAAATTTATAAAGAATCTTTCTGCATTTCTAAACCCCCCCCAGAGATCTCTGACTGCAGGAGTGACCTGGGTTTAGGCCAAGCAAACTCCTGGAAGTCTCTCCTGGAAGGAGCAGCATCTGGCTGGAAAACCTGGGATCCCTTGCACCGTGATCCCTCATGCCTGCTTGCTCTTGGCCACAGCACACCAGACCAAAGAGTGAAGAGAGGGATGATATTTCACACTACTGCTGAGGGAAACCAGCAGCTGGCCAGCCAGACCAGCAGGAAAACAGACTGGCACAAGGAGGGAAAAGTTTTCCATCAGTTTAGTGCTGTCCTGAGCACTTCCAGTTCTGCAGGGAGAGATGACAGGCGCTTATCAAGGTCCTCCTCAGGGCCTTGTCCTCGTCCTTGTCCACTGAATTGCAAGCATCACCCAGGATGAAGACTCCACAGCCTCCCCTGGCTGCTGATCCAGGGCTGGGACACCCTCCCAGGGACGAGTTTTGCACAAGGCAAAAAAACTGCAAGGTCTGAGATTTTTTAAGAGTCTGCAGAAAGAGCAGCGATAACAAAAGATGTTTAAAATCATAAAAAAATGCAAGCTGGCATTGTCTTTGTAGGGAAACCAAATTTAAAACAAATATAATTAACAAGTGGGTAAGAGAGAATCACAGTGATGATTAGCAGGGAATAACAGCAGCATCAAAACAAGCCACTGCATTTGTAATGTAGCAAACCAGCAAAAAGTCAGCATCCATTTCAGTCCCCTGATAGAGATATGTCACAGATCAGAAAAGCATGCTCAAGGTGCCTGGTACACAGGGAAGGCTTTCTCATATTACAGGCTATCAACAGAGACTCTCAACAAAAGGCAGAGAGGAAAGTCCACCTTCCCCTCCAAAAAAACCACCAACCAAACTGGTATATACTAGGTGATATGACCATATTACAAGGGAGGAAGTAGTGCAGAGAGCCAGCTGCAAACCTCAAGTACATCCCATTGCAGAGGGAAAGCATTTTTCATGCTGGCAGCATTGCGCTGGAAAGACCCATCAGCAAAGCCTCACTGAGCACAACGTGCTGCTCTCCTGAAGGGGTAACAGCCAGAGACATGGGTAGAGTTCAAAACTGAGAAAAGACAAACATGCCACAAGAATTTAAGCCCAGGTACATGAGCATTTCTGCCACACATCACTGACATCCAAAATACCGAAAAATCACAACAAGGGCTAGCTTAATAATAAATAAGAGCAGCATTTCATAATGCTGGAAGTTTAAACATCACAGAAAGAAAGGGAAGGATCAGCCTGTTCAAGGCAGATCTTTTCACGCATGAAGAAATTACACTGAATAAATCAAAGCCAAGAAACAATTTACTGTTTCAAGACACCAGCCTTGCCCACTGAGAGGAGCAGCCCTGTGTGCCAAGCTATGCCCCAGGATGCCTGCCTTGATGCCTAGAAATGAAGGCACCAGCCTGGGCACCACCAGGGCTGCCTGGCTCTGGCTTGTGACATCCTCATACACCCTCCCTCAGGATATGTCCTCAGCCCAGTTGATGGTCCATGGTGACTGGGTCACTCCACTTCATATTCAAGTTAATGTTCTGATCTGATACCATAACAAGATTGGAATAAGAGATGGAGAGCATCTTTCTCCTCCTGGGGGTACTGCAGCTTCTCACCCAAATCCAACTCCTGTGATTGCAGGAATAACCAGACCTTGTGCCTGCAGCCACCAGCAAGGTGTGCCTACTCACTCTTGTGCAACAATAGGCTGGAAAAGTGCTTGAAATTAAGTATCTCAGGTCAAACTGATCTGCAAAACCTATTAGAGGTGTGACACCCCACCAACCCCTGCCACTGAATTCTAGTCTTATTTTTACTTGTATTTCTAAATTTTGAAATAAAATGTGATAAGGAAAAGACATTGTTGGCATCTTGGTTGCTGCAAGTTTTTGTTAAAGAACAAACAAGCTTAAAGGACATTATCTCAAGGCATTTGAAAAAGTAAAATATTTTTAAATGGAGCTACTTGTCGAGCTTTCTTGTTAAAAAAAGAAAAAAATATTTCCAAATGGTCAAGAAATTGTTTTCCCTCACAGCTAGTCACCTTCTGCACTCTCATACCTGCACAGTCATAATCCTGGCAGACATACAGGGAAGATAAAGTTTCTGAAGTAAAAGACAAAGTAAACAAAAATTTCTAAGGTAAACAAAAGTTTTCAAGATTGTTCTGAATATCACAAAAGGGCACAGATGGTTCTCCCTCTCTGTTCGTTTTGCTTTTAAGAAAACTCACAAAGCACAGAACACCAGTCAACATTTCCTTTCGAAATCAGAATGTTTTTCTACGGTGCAGCACTGCAGAGAAGCAGAAAGGCTCTAAGAGCTGCTGTCCCCTCTGGGATGGTGTGGCAACCACAGCACGCTTTCACTGTCACCGTGACCTTTGGGAAAGCATATTCCATGCCCTTAACTCCACTGGGCCGCTGAGTTCACAGATTGGTCACTTTTTTCCATGACACTGAATTTAACTCCTTGAGAAAAATCTCCTGTTTTCCTTTCCAGGTGTTCTGCAAATATTTCAGATCCTGACTAACATGCATAACAGCAACACAATCCAGGCCAATTCAAGAAACATTTCTAAGACTCACACGTATTCTCCAGCTGGTGTTGCCTTCCTTTCTCACCACCTTTAAGCTAAGCTCACTTCTCTTTTCTCTCTATGCACTACCTGCAGATTGCTGGCTCCTCAGAGTGCTATCCTGTAAAGTTTAGCCACTTCTACAGCAGTCATAGAGGACAGTTCTGGTTAAAGCTGAGGAGGGCTGTGAAGGCTTTTACTGGCATCCCCACATTCCTGACAGCACATGGACCAGCCTACTTGGGCAGGCTCTCCTTCTCACTCTTTAACCCTTTTCCCTACTTTAACCCTTTAAATGATTAAATGAAGTACAGCTTCTTCTTTGCTTCTTTGCCCCCTTTACGGTACATTTTCTTTTGCTACATTCACAGCTGCAATCCCTTTCCTATTATCTGTCCTTTCTGTATGATCAAAAGCTCCATCCAAGCCATTCACTTTACCCACCTTGTCAAGAGTACACACGGAAAACAAAAGAAACACTCACCCCTTCCCCTGTCCATCACAACCAACCAGCTCCTCCTCCCAGTCCAATGTGACTGAAATACTAGAAATCAATGAACAGGCTGGGATAGGCTGGCACTAGTGCTCAGGATGTCACTTGACATGTGGCCAAACTACCAAAATTAGAGTACACTACTTTGTTAGAGCTGTCCAAATGTGATGGTTTCTTCATATACTCCAAACAATATTCCACTATGCACACACTTTTAACATGTCCAACTTGTGTTTAGCTCCACTGGAACAGAGGGCATAAAATAAAAGTACAAAATGAAGCATGTGCATAAGGATTTAGTGCCTCAGAGGCACCACTCACAAGCTCCACGAAGCAGAGCTATGCTGGATGCTGCAGGAACACAGGTCTTGTCCTATTTCAGGGCAGCCAGGAATTCTGTAAAGTATTATTGATAAGCAATAAACATTATCCACACAGCAGAGAGGAGAAACAGGAGTCACTGAGCTTGCCACAAAACTGCACAGAACATCTAACAGTACTAGTCAAAAACTGTAATGGAGAGCAGCCTGACCCTACTGATGCAAGACTCACCGGCCTCGGCAGCTGGGCACTTCCGGATGGTGAAGATCTGTCCCAAGTCTTCCTCTTCTTCAGGGAGACCCTTCTGGAGACGCTGCAGCTTCCGGAGGCTTTCACTCCGCTGGTGTTTCATGGAGCGCACGTGCTGGATGAGGTTCAACTTGGCCTTGGTGGAGTAGTTGCAGAGGACACAGTGGTAATAGCAGCTTTCACCCTCAACCCCACTCTCATGATGCTGAAGGTGCTGTGAAGAACAAAGTAAAGGGATGTGAATTTCCTGTATCTACTTCAGTCTGCGTGGGTTAGTCCACTGCAAATTGCTAAAAGTCACCCAGGGAATTAAGAAACCACATTTTGACAAAGACACAGTAAGATCAAGTCTGTTTATTCTCAAGGTACTGTGCACTCTCCTGCTTAGAAGCATGATAAACGTAACATGCTGAAACCAGTACAGAAGAAAAAGTAGAGATAGGCAAGATCATCTCTTCAGTGAATAAAACCACCTGATCCAACATTAACAACTTCTCACAACCTACGCATGGCTAATTCTTTGATATTTAAAGCTTATCCTGGGAGGGGATCCAACTTCATGTCAAACAGATAAAATTAAATTTGATAAATTCTCATTGAAAACTAAGAAGAATAAAACTAAAACAATCCTAGAACACAATGAACTCATTAGATTGAGAGGTCCTGGAAACAGTGCCCTGGGCATGTGCCATCCTATCTGTCATCTAGTGATTTGTTCCTTGGCATCTAGGTTTTATTCCCTTGAATCTGGAAGAAAGCAGCAGCCTGGCCTGGAAGATGGCTGTGACAGCAATGGAGACTGAAAACTTCACAGAAACCATGCAGCTGGATCTCACTGCAAGAGATTAGCACTTGGGAAACAAATGTCTTGTCACCCTGTGAAGCTGTGCTATTGCAGCCAATATAGCAAATTTTAGATCATTATCCCTCGATTATTTGACAAAATCTATCAGCTGTCAGGCACATGGGTCCACAACGCTATAGAAACAAATAGCCACTTTGTGTCACGCATCATAAGGGTGAGGCAATTACTTCTTAAAACCAGAGGGAAGGATTCACTGCTTACAGCCATGGCAGCTGCCACAGCACAGCACCCCTCCATTCAGTTTGGGAAGGGGCAAGGCTGATTGCTCACAGTAACTGCCCCAGTTCCCACAGCAAGGGCTTATCACAAAAGGAGGAAAACCAGATATCAAAGCCAAATGACACAAAAAACTCCTCACTGAAGGCCATTTGGTATTTCTGCCACACACCTACATTTCAGCCACGCAATAATCCCTGATAGCTCCTACCATCCACATCCAAGACGTTTTTGTCTTCTGGGTCATCTTATGAAATTCTTTCCTTGCCCCACACTTCACCCGAGACACATAAGCAAAGTGATTTGGACATGATCTCAAGGTTTGTCAATCAAAAATATTGCCTACATGTAGCCAGGACCTTCTGGTAAAAATTCTGATGTGTGTTATCTCAGTTACAGCTAAGATAAGATTAAAGTCACATATTACCCAGCGCCATGTGCTTAGCTAACACAGAGGAAGGAGAGCCCTCTGAGCCTAGGAATGATTAAAAATAGGATAGGAGCTGATGCTGAGGTTTCTGATTGGAAGGGAGAAGGAAGAGAATAAATGTATTCTAGATCTGGCTAATTAGACTAGCCTCTTTTGGGATCACGATGTATTTAATTAAATTCACTGTAATATTTGAAGAATCCACCAGGGCACTAATCCCACTGGTGCCCTCAAAAGATTTTTTGCTGTTTTCCCTCATAAGAGCTTCTTCTTCCTCTCATTTCTATTGTCTGCATGTATTACCCTCTTCTTGAGCTAGAAAAAGAGGAATGGCTTAAGATATAAAAAAGCTAAGGTTAGCAAGCCACGCAAGAGCCACGCGACTGGCTCTCATGGCCCAGTTTAACCAGCCTCACTTTGCCCTGCTTAGATCAGACTGCTGCAGTAAAACCTCCCTGATGCCCCATCTTGCTGCAGGCTGGAGGTCTTACTCCAGGAGATGCACAACAAGCTCCATCTCCCGTCAGTCGAGAGGCACATCAGGGAAGCCCCCATCCTCCAAATCCCATGTTTAAGCTCAGAAACTGCCAACGGGCTCAGTAGCAGCTTCTGCAAGAAGGCAGAGGAAATCCCCAGTGAGCAATTAAGAGAAAAATCTGGTCACAGGTTCAAGGAAATATTAAGGACATAGTCTCTGCGGGAACCAGAGGCACAGTCTGTACTACTCTCATTTAAAGGCAGATTTTAGGAAAACATTTGTTTTAAGAGGTTTAATAAATATGTCTTGTTTTCTGCTCCTATATTGCTCCCACTCTATGCATGTGAGGTATGTTCAAATATTCTCTATGCTTGGGTTAGCTCTACTTGCCTGTTGTGCTGGAGGAATAAGGACCTGAGGGCGTCAAAACCACCAAGTCCACATCTGACACAACATAACATCACACGACATGACCTCTGATGCATGTCGATCCTCCAGCAGAGGAAAGGAGCATGCCAGACTAGGGTGACACAATGGATGAGCAAGTACCAGCTGTGAGCTGCTGGAAGAGATGAAATACTGGACAAGTACATGTAGTTATTGTCTATCATACTGTTAAGCTTTCCCCTTGTGAGAATTTATCTGTATCACAGCAAAGAAATTCAAAATATTAAACTAGAACCTTGTTAGAACACAAATCAACTTGAAAATCAAAGGAATATATTGTTCTTAGGAAAACCACCAACTTCTGTCAGAAAACATTGATTTCTGCAAGTCTGAGGGTGGTGTTCGCTCCCTCCCTCTCAACGATAGGAAACTTCCAACATCTGGTTCTTCACGCATGGCATGAAAAATATTGATCAGCTTTAGTCAAAGCTCCACTTTAAATCAGAAACAGACAGAGAAACGCTCTGATGGAAACCATACGGCTCACAAGTACAGCTTCCCAGGGGGATGTGGGCTGTTCCTGTACCTACACTAACTGCAGCACAACACCCAACTGCTCCCAACATTTATTACTATGTACAAATCAAACCAAACCTTAACCATCTTCCATTTGGGAAGTGCTTGGGTCTCTGGGCAGAGCTGTGCTCTTTCTTTGTAGCACAGTGATTAGTGCCAAAGGATCCAACTTAAGAGATTTCAACTCCAGCATTTGCCACAGCCTTCACCACAGACCTTTTGTGGAACACAAGTTAACAAACACCCCAGCTGCCAGAGCCTTGCCTTTATTTTTTTCACAACAGAAACACTATTTTGGGGTTGTGAGTCTGTACAAAACTGCACTTGTCAGGCGGCTGTACTCAGGCAGTCAGCATGGACTCAGCCCTGCCCCACAGGACTGCTTGACTGCTCTGGGCTAGTTTAAGGAGATCAGCAAGGGCAGGAGAAGTGTCTAGGTGAGCACAAGCAAGCATGTGTGTGCAGGGACAAGCTCACTCACACCAGACTAATCAACTGACTTTCCAACCCTCACTCTCCAACATCTGGCTTGGAATTGTTTTCTCCTAATAAATAATAGCATAATCAACATTCATAGCATATGACTATGGAAATTAATTTTTAAACAAGGCAATGACGTTTTTCTTTCTCTCCACCTCCATCCTTCACAACATTTAACCATCTATCTTTTCCTCATCTAACACTGCCTCACCCACAGTATTTTTCAGTAATCAAGGAATCTAATGCGACAGCTGTATTAATCTCTTTGACTTCAGGCAATCCTCCTTACCCCTGTGCCATGTACTCAAGCTATGTTCTTTGGAGATGAGGCTGCTGTAAGCAGGACCAAGGATCTGTGTTGCTTCTATTACACAAGTAATGAACTCTCCTGCTGAATACCTTTGTAGGTTTTACTGTAGTTAATGTTAACCATTTAATCCGATTTCTAAAAACTTTTTGTGTGTCATATATTTTAAAAGATGGTAAATCTGGATCTGCTCAAAACCTCTTCAGTATTAAGTCTATTACAGCCACCATTTAAAGAGCCTGAATTCTACAGTAACACAAACAGATAATCCTCCTGATAGCACACTGTTGCCAGAAGGCACAATGTTATTTTCTAGCTCTCTCTTTGCTATGTTTAGTGGGTCAGGTACTGTACTGGGGGGATAGCTGAACTGTAACCCTAGCTCACTAGGGAGATGCAGCAACCACTTTGAACTGTATCCTGCTTTTGATGTTTATGATTCATTAGAAAAAAGGCCCAATTTCAATGCAATCTTAACTTCATCTTGTGTAATGCTTCATAAGGCCCTAAAAGCTCTCAGGACAAACCCACGCTAACAACAGTAGGAATCTCACTAGCCCTCGGACTACAAGTGGTTAGACCACTACAGCTCTGCAAGTGGTGAGATCCCAACTCCACCCACTGAAGTCCCCGTTGTACACAAAGCAGCAGAGCATGTGAGAAAACTCTCCGCAGGCACCAGGATGACCTCCTCCCTCTGCAGACCTCAAAATGCAGTAGAAACTCTTGTAACTGCCCCCAACAATGAGCAGCCTGCACTCCCTGCTCCACTCCCACGCAGAGCAAGGTGTCTGTAGGTAGAAAAAGCAGGTGAAATACTTGGCCTGGGGCCAAAATCCAACGTGGGTAAACAATCTCCTGAACTCCATGCAACAAAGAGCCAAGGTGAACAAAATGAAAACCCTTCCTCACCACCAGCTGGCTGACAGGACCAGCAGTAGCAACCACCTGGATCCTAAATCAACCAGAGCTGAAATCCATACAAGAGCAATAATGGGGACAGTCATTATGAGTCCATCCCCTCTTGTTTACACAAACATCCTTTTGCTTACCAACTCTGATTGCTCAGAAAGGCCATGTGGTGCTATGGATAATTGATAAACCGTCTGGAGAAATCTCATCCAAATCACTTTTGATCACTCTCTCCAGCTGACGCTCAAATTACAGGACAACTCTGACATAAAATCAGAGGTCACTGAACTACAAAGTCCTTCTTCAAGAAACAATCCAATGAATATCTTGAATATCTTCGGAGAAGGATTTTTTCCACATACAGCACTTTTCTTACCACTGAACTTAGCACGATTTCTATTCTGTTAGAATGGGTTAAAATTAGTTAGGATCTAAAAGAATTGACAGATGCAGCTGAGAAAGATGGAGCCAAAAATCTGCTGGAGAGCTCCAAAAGCTGTGGCAGAGAGCAGCACTGCAGACTTGCACAGTTTTTACTTCTTTCTGTGAGCACCTACATCTGACCAGAACAGTGATGAGACCCAGAGGGGGACCATGCTTAAGTCCATGGTGACACACAGAACCAGGGGAGCAGGGCAGAGGTTATGTGAGATCTCAAACCACACTAGTTAACTGTGAAAGCCAATACCAGCACACACTCTCATGTTCGGGAGGAGGGCCTGGAGGGCTGCCAACCCTATAAGTACATCTTCAATGCAGAAAGATGCACAGGGATTGACTCTTTCTCAGGGTGAAGCCATACATGGGTAATTAGTAACAAGCTTGACAGGAAACATTTCACATGCCAGAACTGTGCCTTTGACAATATGCTCCCAGGGAGCTGGATGAGACACAACCCTTACACCAGAGCAGGGGGGGAGACTACAGGTCGCCATGGAAAGGGACCAGACCCTGCAGCAAACCTCAGAAGCCTCATGAGCATCTCTTGGCCCCCATGTGCCTCTGATCTGCTGCACAAGATAAATCACACAATCCTAGAAGAGAAGAATCTGAATTTTTAATGAAAGTCATGTGGATGCAGCTGTCTGATCCCAGTCTGTTCCAAGTACTCCATAAAAGTCAGAGCTGGTCCATCCATCTTGTTCTCCTTTCACACCTGCAGCCTCGGATGGAATTTCCTGGAGCTGATGGAGACGCAGGGTGGAAGCAGCACACAGTGAGAACACATGCTGGCTGTGTGCTGGAAGAGGCTGGTGCTCTCACACCCATCCCACAGCCCAGATGTTTCAAAAGGAGGAAAAAATTGATTCTCCATACGGCAGGTTCAAAAGATGAACTTATGCTCTTCCGTATTCCACCAACATCTTGCAGTTGTTTACTGCTTCTGAGGGAGTAGCATTACAAAACCCTTCCCTCCTTCAAGCATAACTGCCCCTCCACACAGTGTGCAGGCTGTGGAGCTCAGATTCACACACTCACAAGTTTTTGTAGTTTAGCTTGGGGTAACTGAAATAGCCTAATGGTGAGTTTCACTCCCTTACCTCCAGCTAAAGCTTCCTCGAGATCACCCATGTCCTTAAAAACTTCCCCACAAGATGTAGACAAGGAGACTTTGCACAAAAATCCTGAATCTCTTGCCAAAGAGGCTGAGATACTTGATGCAAGATTAAGTCATACATAAAATCCTGCAAAACTAGTCCAATTAAAAGCCCTCCCCTACACTTCCCTTCCGAAGCTGTACTTTCTAAGCACTCCAGCCCTTCCTGGCATTAAGTGAATGCCTCTGGGATTGTGATGGGGCTGATGCAGGCAGTGTGTGCCCCATCCAGACGCAGAACCAACAACCATCACACTATGAGTGTCCAACTGTGATGCTGCAAAATAGGAGGGAAGCAAGAATTAGTGGCTTTCCTCACAGAGAAGCCCAGAAGCAAAGCACAGGGCAGGTGAGCAGAGACTTGGGATATCAGAGGAAAGGTCAGTAACAAAGCACAAGAATTCTCAGTATCTCTGAGTAAGAGTTGGTCACCCTTGCTGCACAGGAACCAAGCCATCCCCACAAGGTCCCACCCAGAGGCTACTGGCTGCAGGTGGCCAGGAGGCTGGTGCTTGCTGTCCTGAAACACTTTTGGATTCCCCCTTGAATGATGCCAAAAGCCACCCGCCAAACAGGTCTTGCTCCACCAGCCCTTGACGTCTCATTAAAAGCCAAATATTGCTCAGCCTGAAGATGGAGAGCTCAGCATGGATTTTACTGAACGTTAAATCAACCAGCAAGCGTAGCCAGCAAACTCTGTGGCACTTTAACTTTAAATAATGCAATAATTATTGAATTTCCTTTTTATAACCGAAGTGCTGGAATGTAAACAATGGGGCTGTAATTGCAGGAAAGGGGGATCAATAGAGGCAATCGTTTTCAGCCATGTTAATTGTAAATACAATTGCTCCAAGATGTCAGCCTCGTTCTTCTCGCTCCCAGAATCATCCTAACGGATGACAGAGTCCAACTTTCCCATTACAGCTGTTCGTTCCTTTAAGAGGTTCTCAATCAGGTCTGATCAATCTGTCAAGATAATGCATGGAGTAAGTAAGACTCTTCCAAACACAAGCTCCCAATCAATAGCCCGGACCTGCTTAATGAGGAGGGGCTAAAGCCCAGAGGGAGGCAACAGTCCCAGCTTCTGCTTGGTTCTGGCAGCTAACTTCTTCATGGGGCCTTGCTAAGCTGATCAGTTCTTAACGAGGACATTGTTTATGCAGACTGGGGTGAGCAGCATCCCCACATACTCACAGTCCCCCAGGATCAGTGGACAAAAAAACTGAGAGATTAACAGAAAAAAAAGAGCCAAGAAAGGTTGAACTTGTACTCACACCCACCCCCACCTTTTTAATTGTGCAATAGACCTGAAAGTACTAATTAATCATTTGCTAGAAGAGATCCCCAAAGATGAACATTTGTGCAGTACCACTGAAAGTGTAAGAGCATCAGGAAAATTCCTCCCATATGCTCAAGGCAGAACAAAGTCCATGGTAAATCCTACACTTGCCCAGCTGTGCTGACCATCCTCTTGCACCACAGGAGAGGCACTGACAGCCAAAGGAAGCACCATGGAGTGCCAATGGAAAACTCCCAGTAAGTGGGAGGAGATATGAAGGGATTTAAGGTAGCTATCAGAGATGCCATTATCCATCTGGGTCATTTAATTCTGGTAGCACATGGGTATCCCTTTCTACAGCTGGACTCCATACAATATGCTGCCTGAGCAGCCAAGAAAAGAAAAAAGGAAAAGGTCTCACTGCACCTGAGCTCCCCCCTACAGATGTGAAAGCTTTTTTCTCCCACCACCATTACAAGATCTGCAGTCATAACTGAGCTGATCTTTGGCAATTGCGACTTTAGAGACCTATCCAGATCCCCAAAATCCTTTTTGTTCTTCCCAGGGAGACACACAGGCATAAGCACTGCTCTACACGGAGATGATTACAGGAGTGTGCATACTGATATTGCTAATTACAGTGATAAAAACAAAGCTGAGATTGCATTTCCTATCAGCTGCCCAAAAAGTGCAGTCCTCTACCTTGAATTATCCTGCTCTGGCCATTGCTCCTGTTGCAGGACCCATGACAGCCCTGAGTCTGGGGCTCACTTATCTGTGACAAACACGAATCAAATAAGCTTCACAGAAATGTCCTCTCCTGTCACAAATGAGGGACATGAAAGATGTCAACACAGCAGTTTTTGCTGTGATTTGGTGACAGTGATGCTCCTCTGGAGCCTTGAGAGTTAACCAAAATCTGAACTGATGACATTTTGCTCCTCAGGAAAATGTACAATGTTGTCACTTTGTACTTTCCATGGATGCTGTCATCCCTGGAAAAGCAGGACAGAAAAGCTCTGCTTTGTTTTTAAAAGCTTAGCCTGTGAAGTAGCTTGTAGACAGCAACAGGATGAAGTAACAAAAACGGCAAGAAAATTTTTTGCCACAACTCATCAGTGTCACTGGGGAGGTCACATCATCCAGTCTACTCCTTTCTCAGTGCTAGGGGACAGCCAAGAGCTGAGGAATCCAGGAAGACTTATCTTTCCTAAGTTTATGAAAAGAAACAGGAAAAGAACATCTGAATGTGAAGACAAGACAGTAACCAAAACCAGGCTCAACAATCCCACCACCCAGCCATTTTTTGTTTTCTGTTTACTTGACAATAATAAGATCAATGTGAGTTGCTAAGCTGTGAACACTCAGGTGAACTGGAGCAGCCTGCAAATATGGAAAAAGCACCAGATAAAAGGCAAATTACATAATAAAAAGAGCCATGGGGAACCTGAAAAGACAGCAGGATAAAAATCTGTTGTCCATATTGTAATTATATGGCTGTTGAGTGATTGAAAAAGGCTTTTTGTAACACCGAACAAGACTGGGACTATCTGTACAGGTGATGAATTATTTCCCCCAGCAGCAACAGGAATGATCCATATGTTACACTGCGAGGGATCTTCAAGGAGATCCTGAGTGTTCAAAGGCAAAGCACACACTTGGTCTAACCTTGTTAATGCTACCTCAGACCTAGAATAACTACCCAAAAACCTCTCCATATGTGTGAAGAGAATTTAAGAATTTAAATTAAAAGTATTTTCCCCTTACATAAAGTCTTTTGGAAATGACTATCGTTCTCTGAGGGAAGAGAGTGAAGACTGTTCAGCAGACTGTCCTCCTCACCAAATCCTAAAACCAAGAAGCATCCACACGTGGTGGGAAATAGCACAAGGAAATCCTCACATGTAGCATGATGAGAAGCATCTCAATTTACATTGAAGACAGATTGCTGTTGGCACACAGGATGGATGAGAGGCTGGATGCCCCTCCAACAAGCCCTCACCAGTCTTCTCAGTCCATTGTGGGTCCCGGTGACAGCAGAAGGAACCCAAGCAGCAAGTCAGAGGAACACCATGGACATCACCTCCTTCCAGAGGGACAAGAGGGTGCCACTGCCACTAGCCCATGGGCAGTGTTCTGCGGACATGCATGCAGCAAGGGACCATTGTAATATTGCACCATAAAACCATGTGGGAAATTGAACGAGCAGCAGAAAACCACACTGAGTTCACGTTATTTAATAAAATACTACAGACACAGATTAACTTCCCTCGCCCAGTATTTATTGTTTCATCTATCTCTAGAGAAGTTACAAGCGCTGTGATAGACTGAAGATTTCCTTGTTTTCATATAGCTTCTTTATAACTTCCTACAGCAATGTTCCGCACTGAATCCCAACAGATAACCATACAATAACAACAATACACAAGACAATTTTTTAATCCTCTCCATAAATCGAAGAATATCAATATCTAAGAGATAGATGACACCACCTCCCCTCACAAAAGCCAACAAGGACACATTTAGGAGCAACAGATCAACCTCATCCTTTGCCCAGTCCTCACAGAGAAATGCTTTCTACTTTTTCCAGTCTACTAGAAGATTCCATGCAACCTTGGACAATGGTAAGTGTAACTCTTTTCCTGTCTCGCTACAGCACCCCATGACACAGAAATGCACATCCCTAGAAATGAAGCCATCAGTCCTGCCAAACCTCCAATGCTGTGGCATATGGCAAGTTACCAGGATCATCACTAGCTTCTGCTCTGATCCCTCTGATCAACATCCCACATAATATTGACTTTCTCTTCATTCAGTGTCCCTGACTGAGCTGGGCTTACAAGGTCAGTCCAGGACACGGATGAATCCTGGACAAAGACAAGGCACTGCCTGCACTCCGGGGCATGGCAAGAGCTGCTACTACATAAGGAAAAGCTGGACAAAAGCAATGGTGGCAGCACAGCAGTGACAGCCTGAAGACGTAGGTGGCACAAGGATTTTTCAAGAGCAGGTGATGCTTGAGGAGGAAGAACTGGAGAAAGGCACAGTGAATTAACATGACAGAAAACAGAAGTGGAAAGAGGGGTATATAATATTCCTTGAGTATTGAAGGCAAAATACAAATGTCAGAGTGACACTAAGACAGTTAAGTCCTCCCAGCAGAGCAGTCACTCTCTAGAGGTACAGGATAACTGCTGGGCATCAAACTGGGCAACCAGGATTACAACTTTTGAGGCAGTTCTTATGCTGCAGTACAGCCAAAACACAAGGACAGGAGCATCATCTGATTTCAGAAGGTAAGTTCATTAAGTGTCTGTGAAACACACAAACAGACACAGAGCACCACGGAAATGCCCATGAGAAAATAAATAATTCTTCATTCAGTGAAAGCTTTGGATTGTATTAGACAAAGCCTCGGGCAATGTAATGAAAGAGGAAGATAAAAAGAAACGGAATAATTACTCATTCACAGAATGAGACAAGAATCTTACTGGAAAAATATGTATGGAAATACTAATAATTAAAAACTATAATAATGCCTGCACACAAAGGGCTGAATTAAGGCAACCTGAAGTCTGGTATTTTCTGTACTTAAGATGGTTGCAAGTGCTTCTATGGAGTGAATGGACACTGATGTGCTCAAGATTTGTGTATAAAAACTCAGGCAATTGTTCCATGTCCCACACCACTGTGCTGCTACTGAGTGAGGAAAGAGCAAGTTCTTGATGAGAAGACTTTCAATTACAGCCTTTTCCTACAATGCAGAGAAAGATCTTCTCAATCCTTGAGTAGGCAATGAATGGTTCCTAGCACATGTTCACAGGTCATGGTTTCCTCCAGAAAGGACACATCAATGACAACAATTTACAGCAGCAGAACTGTTTGGCTTTTGTGTGTATTACATACATGTCCTGCAAACAGCTTGCAGTCATTAATGGATTATGTTTGCTGCTCTAAATTTATCTGCAACAGGCTCTTAGCTTGCAAGACTGACAGGAATATGGGCAATGTTTCTCCATAACCCTAGAAGATACTGGTATGTAAGTACAATCTCCACAGTGACACACTGACAGGCTGAGGCTGACACAGCATCTCATCCTTACCACAGACTTCTCCAAGCCTCTCAGTGGAAAAGGTCAATATTTTGTACCAGCAGCTTTTTTTTCCAACATCATGAGCCAATATCCACTTAAAATATGGTTCTCATCAGAAGGGCAGAAGCTAAACAATCCGCATTTCACTGCTAAAAGAGTAAGTGCAAGCCTGTCTGTGGAGACAGGGGATGTTGACAGATCAGGAGGCACAACCATCTTAGTACCATGCAAACGAGGAAATGAACCTGAATCAAAAGGGACAGCCCAAGATATCTGCAGCCCCATCCGTAGCTGTCTGTCTTCATTCCTAAAATACTAAATGCAAGGAAAGATGTTGAGGCCCACTAGAAGAGCAGGAACTGAGGACTGAGGCTCAGGGTCAAATCATCCCACTTGCTCTCCTTGTGCTTTTCCTTACACCTACTCTGGCTGCAGAACCATTACACTACCTGGGGCTTTGTCCAAAGGACAAAATGGCATTTCACAACTCTGAAATAAAGTGTATTTCCAGCCAAAAGACTTTACCTAGTCAAGGTGACCCAGTCTTATTAATATAAAACAACTCAAAGTTTCCTTCAAATCAGTAGAAATCCTCCATGTGATAGTCTATTCCTTCCCCCATTCTTTTGCTTTATCAGTGTCACGATAACATGAAAAGGCACCAAGAAAACTCCCAGCAAAAGCTTTGCCAGCATAAAGATAAGGAGTAAGAGTTTATTTGATATTAAAATGTTGTATGGATACTTTATGTTTAACTCCAAAATTAAAGAATTTCTGAGATGACCAAGAAACAGGGAAGGCTTTAGGAGTATTGCAACCCATGGGTGCAGCAGACCTTAACATGCTGAGAACTTGTGTCCTCAGTTAAACAAACAGCAAGCTTTTACATGCCAATCTTCATTTTATGCTCTTGGCATAGGGTAGAGCCAAGTGAGCCAAGCAAGACTTCACTTCTATCTTTTTACCTCATCCATGAGAAATTAAACAACTAATACAATTATGGATGGCAAGGATCTATGCATGAAATTTCTCAAGGTAAAGGTTTCTGCCATCTTTAGGAAGAGCCAAAGCCAAATCCAGTGCTCCCAACCTGAAGCTAAATAAATGCAGACATGAAATGGCACATGGATTTTGAACAAGGTAAGTAGTTAACTCTTCGAACTAAAGGACATAGCAAGTTATCCCTTAGCTAAGACTTTCTAATATGAGATTTTATAATTGAATGCAGTTTCAGACATCATGCAAAACACAAGGTAAAATATCACACCTTCTCGAGGTCACACTGTAATGGCCCTTCTGGTTTTCAAAAACAAAGAACATACCCAGTCTTCATCATTTTGCTGTCTAGTCTGTGACTCACACGCAGTGAGGAGGGGTTTCAGTGCCTGTTTGAATTCCCACTGAAGGTAAAGCTCAAGCTTCCCAAGTATCAAAGTGCTTTCTTTCAGTGCAACTGTAACACTGACAGTAATGGTTGTGCAAAATTTCCTCTATGTGTCTAAAATCTAATTTAATTGCAGCATACTTCTGTACTGGAATCTAGAGTCCAGAACAGCTCTGAATATTAGTTGCTACTATTCCCTCCAAGAGAGACTAAGAAAATGGCAAATATAAGCTTGTAACTGTGCACTGAAGCAAGGAGAATAAAACACAAGATGATAAATGTCTCTGCTCCTCAGTGTTCCCTTTGTTCAAGTGTATCTGCATCCACATGCATTTGCTGTATACAGGTACAGAAACTCCTGGGAAAAGCCAGGCACGGTATTTATTAGGTTTAGCTATTCTGGATCTGAAATCCACAAGGTAAAGTCTGCAGAGATATACACAGAATAAATTATAATAGTATGAAGGCAGCACTAATCAGAATTAAGAGTACTTACTGACTGCTGCAATTCAGAAATAAAATGGAAGCAACAAAATCTTTTTGAGAGCAGTGTCCACTTATGGGAGAAAAAGTGTGAAGAGATGACAGATTTCTAAATACTATCTATTAAATGGCATATATAACTCCATTTACTCCAATAGCCCTAAGATTATAATTTCTGTGATCACGTGGGATTAATTTCTTTGCTAAAATACTTGCTTGGGGATACTGAATGCTATCACAAGGTTAGTATGCAGGTTTCATGTCCTCCTAATCCACATGCCTAGTCCAGACCTTATTTAATAGGTCTACCTCTGGGACAATGCAGTGCAGGCACCAGAAAATCGAGGTAAGTAAGACCTAAGGAGAAAACAATAAAATCAGGGTTCATACTCTGTGGGACTACAGGAAGCACAGGCAGACCGAAAGGCTGTCTGTAACACAGAAAACACCGTTTCATGACATGAAAACAGCACTTACAGAGACTCAAGTCTTCAAATCTCCCCAACTATGGCCAAAGCATGCTTAAGTATCCAGCTCTGGGATAGCTGATCTTCTCCAAGAGATTTGTAGTAGAACACATGCAGCAGCATCTGCTCCATTTCTAGCAATGCACTTGGGGATTAAGAGCTGAAACAGACTACTGTCATCCTTTGTGCCTCCTTCTTCAGGCATCAATCCTGAGGTCAGCAGGTACCACAAGCAGGTGCACTCTGCAACCCACAGAAGTAGAATCATGCTTCTAACGTGACATACCTTTATCCAACACCCTGGCATTTTAAAAAAGTCCCACAAACACTTTGGGTCTTACAATCTGGCAGTTCTCAAACTGTGACACCCTCAACCATTTTGCTGTGGAGGATGCAAGTCATACCTGAGGGGAGGAAGGCCTAAGCCACCCCAGGAGAGCTCCACACTACTCTTCACTCCTTCCTCTGGAACACACACGATGACTACAACTCCCTGAGGCAGTTTCAAAAAACAAAGCCAAAAAGTCAAGACCTGCTGAATTAGGAGTTTCTCTACAGCACAGGCTGGGGGATAGGAAGAAAGTCTGAAGGGGACTGAGCTGCAACCTGACCCAGCAGGAATCCAGATGAGGAGACAGGACCTCCTGGCCTGCAGCATGAGCCAGGTGGCACCCAGAGACTTTGCCACAGTTTGAGCCATCCTCCACAGCCCTGCAGGTATGTGATGTGATCCTGTCTTAGCCCCTTCACCACACAAACCTTTCTGCCTCTTCTTTCCATACCCTTCACTATTCTGCTACTTTTAGCTAAATCCATCTCTCAGTGAGTTTCTGACATAACCATGCAGCATCCGGCACTTTTTCGCTCCTGACTGAGGAGCCGACCTGCACCCCTATGAGCTCTGGCTCTGCAGGGCACCGTGCCTGCTCCCGCAGCTGGCACGGAGACACCAGAAAGGAGGAGGGGAAGAAGTCCTCTCTTTCCCGTTGCAGATGCGGGAAGGGCAGGGAAACAGGCCCGTGCAAAGGGATCCCAGGCGGAGGGAGGCCGGCCCCAGACGTGGCTGCCGCTGGGGGCTGTGACGCTGCCCAAAGCCGCAGGAGCGGAGGCAGCGGCGGCTGCTGCGGGGCAGGCTCGGTGCGCGGTGCACGTGGTGGAGCTGCGGGAGGCCGTGCCAGGCACGCTCGCTGCTCTGCGCTCCTTCCCCACCAAAAACCCCCAGGCTTCCTGCGTGTATGCTAACCACAGCCCTTTGAGAGGCTCGTGTATTTACAAACTGAGGCATGTTGAAATCAAAGGGGATACCATATGACATAATTCACATTAAAATGTCAACAGGCTGACAATTTATAGAGTCAATCCACTGAAGGTGGGGAGAACTAAGACGTGGTAATTGTTTAATTCCCGCTTAAACCAACAGCAGCTTTACCTTCAAACACGGTACAGTGTGCAGGGCCTTTCAGGCGTGCTGTCAGCCAAGTGATGCCAGCTGCTGGCACTCGGCCAGGAATTAGATAACAGCGTTAACTATTTATAAGCATTTCCCACCAGCAGCAAGCGGGGAGTGGGGCTGAGGGAGGAGGGATGCTGCTGGAAGAAACGCAGCTCCAGCCCTCCCCACAGCAAATATTTGCCATCGGCACAAGGACAACCTGTTTTTCAGGAAGGCAGAGTCCCTCTCATTAGGGCATTTGAGGCACAGCCCTGAGCCCTCAAATTCACAGATCCCATTGCCACAGCTCACTGAGGTCCAGCACACCTCCTCTGGAGGGGACAACTCCTGACATCAAGCTCTATGGCTACCAGCTAATTGAAGCTGCTTGCACAGAGCCTGGCACTGAGTGCCCTTGACCCCGGTTGGGGTCTGCAAACACCACACCAGCAAAACAACGGAGGTATGAAATGCCCCAGACATAAATTACTTCAGGACACATGTGAATTTTTTACCCCTGGTAGATCACAGCACCTTTGTCAGTATTAAACATATTGTGCCGTTTTGTGAGACAAGACACCTGAGCCACCTCAGTTTGCTGACATCCCTTACTCACAGACAGGCTGCTGGTGACATGTCTTGTAGCCTGCAGTAATGCGTAAGGCAGGCACGAGAGAGAAATATGCACCACTGGGAAAAATTTTACCTGGATAAACCACAGCCAATAAATTTTCTATAAATGCCAGCTAATGCTGTCCCTTTGAGAGCAATGGGAAGGGACTGGGAGGACTCCAGAGTCCTCTGCACAGACTTGCTGTCTGTACATAAACAGTAACACCTCATTCTCTCTTCTACCTCATTAACTGAAACGCATTAAAACAAGTGTGCATTGGGAGCAGAAAATGAGACTGTTAAACCAAGCTGATATAATCCTCATCAGCTGTGGGAAATGAGAACACATCCATTATGCTGAATCAAGTGTGCCAACTGTGATTTACCGATAATGGTAAGACCCCAAGAAATATGCTCTTCCCCCTTGACTGTATCTCTCCTGCTTCTTTCACACCAGGCAGGTCAATTCTCTGTCTGAAGGACTGTCTAGTGCATTGCATCTGCAACACTTGGGTCGTTTTCCCCATTCCAGCAGCCACAGTGCTCTGGGCCTTGGGCCAGCACTGCAGACAGCACTGTACAAGCCTCCTGTTCCCACAAAGCGTCAGCACAGTGAGGAGGGAATCCTCTGACTCTGCTAGGATGAAAGGGGAACAGAAGTCCAAGCCAGACAACAGAGCACACACTCAGAAAAAGTGACTTCAGAATTACAAACTGCGACACGCACACACTGTGTGACAATGGCATTTGACAGTGGCAAGGTGATGGACATGCAGCTGAAGCATTTGCACCTTAACGTTTATCAACCTGCAGAACAATACAAGGGGAAGGAAATAGCCCAGCACCTGTGCATACAACCAGCACCTCTAACATCACTTCCTCATTGTAGGTATCTTCCAATCTCCATGGCCGGTGATCAAATGCAGCAGGAGACAGAATAATCAGGGGAGTCTCATCAGAAGCTCTGAACTTACGGGACCAGCTCCAGATGAGGTTAAGGAACTACTTTGCCTCTCCTCGGGGACAACTTGGACTCATCCCCACACTTACAAGCAAAGACTTGCTCAAGGTGTTGAAGAAACATTCATTTTTTTTCTTTCTCCAGGGAGACAGAGGAAGGGAACCCATCCGATGGCACAGGCGCTGCTGGCTGTGAGAACTGGACAGACCACATTCACATCAGACAGATGAGAGGCTTCAGGCCCTGCACCAACCTTGGGTTTGAACTGCTGACCTCACCACAGCAGCTCAGGTTTCCAAATTCTCTTCCTTGCGCCAAGCGGTGCTTCTAGTGCAGCAGGACGGGGTCTCCTCTCCCAACGCCTCTGCCTCGCCTCCGTACTTACAGCAAGAATGTAAACAACCACTTCAGTACTCACATCTGCCATTTCAGAGTTTTTAAACCAAACATTACTATTAAACAGCATTTCTCACCAAGCGCAGTCTGCTGGAGCACAGACTGGACTTGGTTCTCTGGAACTCCTTAGGAAACTTGGGGAGAGAACAGGACACATCAGGGTCTAAACCAGCAGCTTCCAGCAGCCAAGCATTTTGAACGGGGTCCATGAAGTCTGTTTAACCAGCATGATGTGTGCAACAGAATCACAAAGAAACAGGCATTTAAAGTGACATCTGTTGGATTAATTAGCTGTGTAATTAGCCTCCCCTCTGTGGAGATAGGCTTTGTTACTGCTGCCTGAAACTTCCCCAGGTGATTTTCTTTGTAACCATCATTCTCCAAGCATGAGAAAGAGAAGAGTGGGTGGGACAGGACTGTAATGCCTGTTCAAAGAGAGGCAGGAATAGTCTCGAGGCCATTATGCTGCTGAAGGCAAATAAATGGCAGCAGGTCAGAGGACCCTAATGGCCACATAAACGTGGCAGAACCCGAGCAGGTCACGTGCATCAACCCTTGCAAATTTTGAAACTGCTGGCAGCCCTGCATGAGGGATGAAAGGAAGGGATAAAATTCGAATTTTCCCATTATCCTAAATTGGATCACAGCACCCTGGCCTCTGTCTCCTGCATCAGTTTCCTGCTTTCCCCACCTCACAAGCCCCTGAAGTGACATGGAGCGAAGTCAAAACAGGGTCCTGAGCCACCATGGCCTGTTCTGCTGGGCAGAAAAAGAGATGAACTAATACTTAGTACAAAATAATAAACAGGATCCTGGGATTAACTGCACTCCACTGGTGATTCAGTGGACAAATAAAGATATCTCTCCTTAGAAAAATCACCCCCCTGCTTTAAATGTGAAACAAAAGAGGGAAGAAAGGAATCAGGGTATTAATTTCTGGTGTCAGGAAAATAAGCAATTTAACAATAGAGCTGTACAGCAACTCCAACATAAATCAAAGTAGCACCTAAGCAAGTATTTGCACTGCAAGCTGATTCCAGCAGCTTTTCCATATTGTGCCACAGCATCCAGATCTGATTCCTCACAGTCTGTGGCAAAGGGATGGTTAAAAATACAGGAGCAGGAAGGCAGTTTTAGAGTTCAACAATAGGGGACAGTGAAAAAAATGAACTGACTGCAACACCTGGTTATTATCTTTAGTCTGTACAGACAGTCTTTAGCCTGCTACAGCCACGTGAGCCATCTGCTCCTCAAAATGCATTGCCACACACTGGCTTACTGCATCCCAATAAAGAGAACAGCAAGCTATGTGAAGGTAGCAAGGGACAAAGTGGTATCAATGAGCTTTTAAAAAAGTATTCACCTACCAGAGAGGGCTGGCAGATGCTGCTGACAACCCCCCAGGCATTGGCACTCCCTGGGTACTGTCAGCACAGCAGAGCACAGCCTGGAGCTCCTTATGCTGGCTCTGGGTCTCTGGCAGTGGGATGGGACGCTCCCACTCTGCCCTGCAGCTCTGTGGTCTGGGCAGCAATCCATGGCAGAGAGGTAAAGTAACCCAGGGACATATATCTTCAAGGAGCTGCAATAAGGTTTACCAGAGCTTGTCCAACTGTACCCAAAGGCACAGCTTCCAAAGAACCTGTTGCACAAGTGTAACTTATTGCCTAATTTGAATTGCGGAACTTGCCTGCATGCATTGCACTGCAAGCCCAGAACTTTCAGGAGTGGCAAGTAGGACCAAAAGAACATTACAGCATTAAGTTATGCATTATGCATTCATTGCTTACTGTAATTTGTCAAATTCCCCAAGAGACAGCAAATGAAGAACCTCCCATGCCACTTCCACAATAATTTTGGGGACCATTACAAAATTTTATTCAGAAATAGCTCAGTTATCAAAGCAAAGAGGACAAAGTGCCTTGTTACATAGAGCACAGCCTAACAGAAATCAGCAGTTCACACCATGTCACATGGAACAGGCTGGGGAAAGCACCTTATGGCCTCCTTCCCAACTAGCAAATCAACCCACTGCTAGAGATGGATGTTAAGAATGGCCATCCATTATTTAATAAGCCTGTCATCAAAGAGCCTGCAGCTGTATTGCTGTTACCTGGCCAGGACTGTGACCCATAGTGCTGAAAGCCTGACCCTACTCCAATCAAGAGAAGGAATTAAGAGCCTTTCCCAGGTCTTTGAGTCATTTTATACAACGAGAAGCATGACAACAAGATGGGAGCACAGGATCATCAAGTAGGGGAACCATGTACACAGATTTCAGCAAACACTGGCAAGCATGGGCTTACAAGCCCCACACTGGTGCTCTCCAGCAGCGCTTCAGACTTGTGCAAAACCATGCTCCCATCTCCTCTACTTGCTTGCTCCAGCACTCTTACACCCAACATTGTTCCAGTTCTGCATGCTTGTCTTCAACTATGCACATCAGGTGCTTGCAGAAACATGGGGACAAGACACAGTTACCTGTGTCAGACAGATCTTGTGTCAGCAAAACCATGCTCCGCTCCTCATGATAGTGCAGAGCTGCAGACAGGAGAGCAAGCAGACTCACACACTCCTGCACCAGCCTGTGATCACAGGGGTTCATCACTCAGGAAAAAAAACCTCTGGACTTTTAGATCCATACCAGCATCCCTGACACATTGTCCCCTGTGGAGCAGCAACCTCCCCTAGATGGGCACCACCACAGCAAGGTCTGCTACAGCTTCTGTCTAAGGCCCTGCATCAGAGAAAGACCACAATGACCTTCTTCTCACTCTGAGTATCTGTACAACAAGCACCTGAAAAGGAAGAAATTCCTCATTTGAAATTTAAATATTCATCCATAAGTTCCAAAATTACAGGGATAAAAAACAAACCATAAACACAGACAGTCTGTTTTTCTCTTCTTTAACCCATTCTCACAAATATTTTGAATTGTAAATCCCGTTGACTTTGTAATATGCAGCTTTTTGCTATATGTTTTGGCTAATTCTTGGCTCCTGCAGTGGTGACACTTTCTCTTCCAGTTGCTGTCTTCCTCATTTGTTATTCAAGTTGCTTTTACAGCGTGGTTTCTTCACTAAGCTGTGGGTGTATATGGCTCAGTACTTACTGGAAAAGTGTTGAAAGAAAAATCTAAGTGACCGAAGGCCATAAATAAAACATACAACAAGCAGTGCTGCATATTCTCAACAGTTCTTGTTTCAACCCTGTTAAAGAGCAGCATAGAAAAAGTGTACATTTTTTGATCCTATACAAACATACCTCATGAGTAAATATCTAAAGGAAGGTAAAACCAATTTTAATGTCACTCAGAGAAATGTGCAGCCCCAAGGATGATTAGTAAATGTTTTCCTTCTTACAATACTTGGCAATTCCAACAGGACAAAAGCAGAACCAGACCCTAGCGTTTGTTCCTCCTGTAATTTGCTGTACTGTAAAAAACCAGTCAGTTCTGTGTAGAAGCAAATTGCTGCTTAAATTTCTTTAAGCCTGAAAGAAAACTGAGCACACAGAGCTTGCCAGAGGTGCTGCTAAGGCTGGAATGACTGATCCCCCATCCATGAAGCTTAGCCCACAGCTCAGCCTGCCAGGCAGAGGGTCAAGCTCTGAACCCCATCCCAATTCAGATTCACAATGGGAGCAGACCAGGGTGCAGTTCTCAAAGTTTCTCCAGTTATGTGTTTGGCATGGGTCAAAGCTCATTCCAGATCTGAGCACACTCCAGTCCTTGGAACTGCTTCACTTCATGTCCTCATCTTTCATTATGAGTTTATCCAAGACTAGAGGATAGCAGATTTGTATTAAAGGATTCAAAGACCAGCTTTAAAAACAACTTTGCGGGGAGACATAAACGAGTATTTCACTCCTGAAGCTGCTGTTGGACTTTTAACTTAAGACCTTGTAGGAAATCAGCTAAAAGTCCCTTATAGTCTATAATTTAAACAGGCTTCTGGCACAATTCGTGTTATTCATGAGTAATTCAGAGCTATAATGCTGCATCTGTAGTTCAAAAGATAAACTTGCAAAAATAAACCCAAAATGCACAGAAGGCAGACAGTGAGTAAATCAAAGGTTAATACAGCTCTAAATCCTCTGCAACAGGCATGACAGACTCTTTGCAGGCACCCCAAGAACCTTAAAAGGCAGAGATCAACAAAAGTTTTTGATAAAAATCAAAACCCAAACATGTTTCCTATTGCTTCTGTTAAATCATTTGAGTATTTCAAAGCTGAATCCCATTAGCTACTCGCAGCTCCAGCACTGCTGAGCTGAGCTCTCTAACACTCCTGCAGTGCCCAATGCTTGAACCTGGGCTGGTTCCAGGAGCTGATGGCAAAGCCACCACTTTCTGGCAATGATCAGGGTAAAGTGTTCTGCTGCCCTCCATGTGACAGAAGACAAATCTCTGCCAGTAGCTGCAGAAGGATAGACTATGCAAAGTATTTATCTAATTTCTGGTAGGTGGACTAAAACTCACTGAAGCAAGAAACACAAAAACCTTCCCACTCTAGTCAACATTTCCTTTTGTTTCCTTCTCATTGATGTAATTTATTTTCAGATGTTTGCTTTCTAAAGCTTGAAAAGCAGTATATTTCTTGAAAACTCTTTATCTGACAAAACATTGAGCTTTCTTACGCTGAAGTTTCACATGAAACATCTCTTCAGCCAAATGGTGGGATGACATGAGACTCGGCTCTGCCTTAGTTCAAAATTATGGCATGCTTAATTCACACAACCCAAAAAGGAACAGTAAACAGATTTCAATAAACCAGCAATTTCAACAAGCAGTGAAAATCTGTGAAAGGAAACAGCACAGTTCTAAACCAATTCTTTTCTAGTCCACAACTGAAGCTAGCAGCTATCTGAGAATTTACTGCACTGGAGCTTGTGCCTTGATCATCCTCTAAGGACAACCCATCTGCCAGCTCCTATCCTGTCTGTCCTGCTCCTTTTTTTGTGCTTCTGTTCAGTCCCTAAAACATCTCATAAAGTAAGATTTAGAGGTTAAATGATAAAAAAGGGGGCTTTTACAATTTAAAACCCATTGCTAATTGTACCAGGTGCACCCTGCCTGTAGGCTGGCTGGCTCCATTAAAGAACTAGCAATGCTGGGAAAACCCTCTCTTCCAAAAGTCTGGGTTTTCCTCCCCTTTCTAATACACGTGTTTATTAAGACTCTTCTTATTACAGTTTCTATCAATTTGCTGACTTACTGCTTTGTATTTTCTGACATAGTTCACTGGCAGTTTACTGCAGAACTCTCTAGCCCTCACGCCCCAGTGTCTTCTTACACCATTAGTATCTTTGTCTGAGATCACCTCTTGGATATACCCTATGTCAAGAAGCACCTCTCAATTCTTGTTAAAAACATGGGTAAGAAAAATTCCCTCCTTCCCATACTGTGTTTTTTCTCCCCTTTTCCTTATTCTACCTCCCCGTGAAATACTTTCCTATTTAATCATCTTGGACTTTCTGTGGACTTTGGCAGGGTTTCCCTCCCAAACCGTTTTCAACTTCTCCATGGGTAGTATACATTTAATACAAACACCTAATGTGGTTTTAAAATAAATCCTCTGTGACCTGTACACATCACACCCTTTTAATTTCTCTAACAGTAGCTCACACATTTTCATGTAGTTTTAGTTTCAAAGCTAGATGCTACTATGGGGCAAATACTCTTTTTGTCTGTTTCTATTATGGAAGGATATTGAATTTGAACAAACTATCATTATCACTCAGTAACTAGATCTCATAAAAATTCCATGCATCGTCTGGGATGAAAAATCCTTTTGGGCTTTTCCAACAACTCTGTCACTTAGAACCTCTAGAAGTCTGGTCACTGTTACTACATGCTGCCATGACACTTTACCCCATCTGCAGCAGGGTAACTAAAACCTTGTTACTATTGCACTTTCTCCATTGTAGGGTTGTCAGATTTCCCACAGATCATCACAGCCTCTGTTGTGGCCTGGTAGCTGGAGATACAGTCTTGTACACTCTTCATAATTGTGCAATCATGCTGCTGGGGATTCTATGGTATTTCACTGGAGTCAAGAAAGTTAGTGCACACTGTCACCTCAACTCCTCTGTCACACCAACCTACTCCAAACCTTCACAGTGCACTGTCCTTGGGATTATCTTCCTTTCCAACAGCTTTCTCAATTGCCTATTTGATTTAGGACCAATGGCCCCACTACAGCTCTTCAGTTCACAAAGCACAGAACATATATACCTTTGGTTCTGCTCAGTCTTGTGAATTGTACTTCATCAGAACCACAAAGCTTGGCTCCCAAATGCCAGCACAACCCAACATCTTGTTGCAGTTACCCCAATTCAGTCTCTCCCCTCCCCAGAGAAACTCACACACTGCTGCTGAGCCTGAGGGAGAGGCAGGATGAGACACACGCTGCTTTACAGTGGAACTGAGAACTTCCACCATCTTCTGTTGGGTTTTTAATTGCACCTCCTGTTTTCCTGCACACAGGTCATCTTTGTCTCTTTCCAAGTCAGCAAAAATCCACAAAGTTCCATCACCACTAGTATCTTGAGTATTGACACTTAGGAGTAATTTTCCTGCACGCTCTGCATCTCCTGGTTAACAAAGAACCTCTGTGTAGGGCAACATGTAACCCCAGCCCTTTCCTTCAGACTCCCTATTCCTAAAAAAGTTAACTCAGCACTTGGACAGACTGAAAAGGAAGACACTGAATGAACTCATTGAACGCACTCATTTGGCAGTCTGGCCAGCAATGTGTTTCTTCAGTAGTTCTTTGTTTAAACTTTTTCTGAGTTGCAGGTTTTGAACTAGAGATTTTCAGGAAGTTGTAGGAAACGTCCAAACTTGGCTTTTGCTTGAGCAGATTAATTCCTTCTGGAAATTCCACCTGTGCAATAGACACTGGGAACTCTTGCCCGACCTCTTCCAGATGTGGTGAATGCTGCTGTGCTTCAAGTCTGCTCTGGTCCATTGTGGTCACAAGGAGGCAAGATTTAGCTTCTGTTACACTAAGCCTGCCCTTGTAAAGAGTTTGCAGTGTCCATGTCTCTTAAAGTCACCAACATAACTCAGCCCCAGCCTTACTATGTTCATCTGGCTGCCCTAGCTAAGAAATGCAGGGTCTTCAAACCTGTCATCTACTTCAAATCAGTAGGTTCACCTTGAAAATTTTAGCACACACATTTACAGTGGTGGTTTTGCTTTCCATATAGCTTCTCATAATATGAAATTCACCAACTGTGCCAAGGAGGTAAGTAGCCATGGTGAAAGGGACAAGTGCTGCCATTCCCTAGGAAGTGCAGGTTAAATGATAAAATTTCCAGTTTAGTCACAGGATTTCAGGGGGACAGTAGAGATTCTGGAAGAATGCAAGAATAAAGGAAAGATTATCAGATCCTTCCAGTTTCTTGCTGTAAAGCAAAAACACCACTGTGGCTGGCATCTCTGCCCTCTCATCACCAACATGGGAAGCTATTGCCATGTGCAGGATGAAGATGGCAGCAGAAGACCAGCACTGGAGTATTGCAGGAGAAGACTAAAACACTTACCAGACTACAAGGCTAATAGCGTCTCCAGATCACATTTTTTGGCAGCAAGTAGCACTAACAGAAGTGGCTCTTGGGCAATGCAAGCAGCCAATAACATGTGATTTAAGAGGAAAATGGCAAAAAAAGCAGAATAAGGAGGATTGTGTGTGATAAGCCTAGCATGAGCTCTCACCCAGCAGCATCTGGAGAGGATTTTCTCCAGCAGGCAGGGAAGAACTCGATTACATCCAGTTAACTGTGCTCTAAACTGATTATGCATGTGCCAGGCTAATGGATTACATTAGCAAGAGGAAAAATAACATCCAATCAATCTCAATTTACTGCAGACCACACCAAGGCCCGAAAGAAGAGAAACCATTCTGTGAACTACCCCCACTCCCACCGCATCTTTTCAGCTATCAAAAGAGACATGGTGTTACAAACCATCTGAAGACTGGAAGAATTGCACTCAAGCTTGCTTGATCCATAGACAGGTTTTTCCATAAAGTTAAATACTAATTCCAACTATGTGGGAGCAAGGCTGTGAATCCAGCCACCCACTGTGTTCCCCTGCTACAAGGCTTTATGTAGGCATACTAAAAAACTAATATATGTATCATACAACAGACTTCATTACTCTGTAATATGTTATTCTCCATTTGATATTTCATTGCTTTTGTGTATAGAAGAGGCAGGGCTGTAACAGCTCCAAGAGCTGCACAGGCCTGTCATGAATCTGAAAAACTGACAAATCCGCTTTTGTTGGAACAAAGCATTTGAGGAATATTACAAGCACTTATGGCTCTTTCCTAGTCTGACTTTGGTTTGGTGCTTTTTTTTTATTTTTTATCCTCCACCCCTTCTTGCCCCCCGAGGGATCTTAGAATGCTGGTTC
>VZTY01028609.1:0-55107 GCA_013400935.1 Turnix velox | reverse complement strand
CTTTGGTTTGGTGCTTTTTTTTTTTATTTTTTATCCTCCACCCCTTCTTACCTCCCCCAGAGTGAGAGAATGCTAGTGCCCTGATTGTGTCTTTCACAGTAGAAACCATTGTAGATTAAGGGTCTAGATTTTAAAATTTTATCATTATGCTTTTCAATATGTGTTGCAACAATTTTATGTATTTAAACTCATAATAAATCTTTTAAACAACTCTTTTTTCCCCCAACTTAAATTCCATAGACAGAAGTGATTCAATTCCTCAGATGAATTCTAAAATCTAAATGGGATTTTCCCACTCCCCAGCTCTCCAGTTTTGAAGCTGATTTTACTCTCTGAGGTCACCTGCACATCTGAGAGCAGAAGCATGTATTTATTTTTAGAGGACAATCCTGCTGTGTTATGCTGGATCTCAGCTGATGATGGTAAGAGCAGTTTTGACCTCAATAGTGAGCTCAGCAGAAATGTATTCACCCTCTGAGCAGTTCCTCATCAACTTCTGTGATGCTCCTGGCTGTCTCTTTCCTCTCTGAATTTGCTGTGACTGCTTATTCAAAGAAAAAATCTAGGAGTTTTAAAATCAAATGTGTCTGCACTGTGATGTGAGCAGATTATTGTACAGTTCAATATCATGTTTTAAATTTCCATTACATAAAGAAAAATATTAAAAGAAATAATTAAGAAGAACAAAATGCACTCTGTGTACATACATAGTTATATACAAAAAAATCGTGCCACATTTGAGCAGGAAGAAAAGGAAGAGAACAGAAAGAAAATGAACATTAAAAAAAAAAAACCTGAGAGAAATGAGAAGACAACGAGTGGGATAGTCTGTGTGAATGGAAGGTATGCAGCTGCTTAGATTTATGGCGATTTGTACCTGATTGTTCATACTAAAGCCATTATGGGATGATTAGAGAAAAAGGTGAAGCTTTAAGTCCAGTGAAAATCAATAGAAATGTCTGGAGCAATTCTGCTGCACAAGTGAGAGGACTATTTACTGTATCTGGAGCTCCTCTTGGGTTACAGCCCACAGGGTTCAGGCCAGCAAGGGGAGGGGGTGGGTTGTTACAAAAAGAAATAAGTCGGAAAAAGATGGTTATAGAGAAGACACAAAATGGGGAGGGAGAGGGAGGAAAGTGCAAACAAGATGGCTGTCACAGGCCAAATATACTGCCATGGATGAATCTAGTAATACCTCCAAATCTAGTCTGTCTATATGCATATGCACCCAAGCTTCTCAATGCCACAATGAACACATTTCTCTGACAATAGCAAAAGCCTTCAAATGCTCATGAAGTACCTCATAAGGATTAACAAATCACCTTATAGAAAAGAATCAACAAAGTGTGGCAGATACCATCTCACATAGAACCATAGAATGGTTTGGGTTGGAAGGGACCTTTAAAGATCATCTAGTTCCAACCCCCCTGCCATGACCAGAGACACCTCCCACTAGACCAGATTACTTAGTGCCTAACGTTTTCAACAGTGACTTGAAAAAAGTAGCATTAATATGAAGTGCTGTAAAACATACAAGCTCCTGTTAAAGCACCTTGACATGAACACCCCTTGGCCTAAGGCTTTAAACAACCACAGCTGCTATCAGGATACTGTCTGAAGAACTGCACCATTAAGTGAGACTGAGTCCCACTGGAATGATCTGAGCAGCTCATCCCCAAGTGGATCACAATTCACTGTGGTTCAAAATAGACTGTCCTTTGTCCCAACACTTGGGCAACAAAGGAAGAAGCAGGAAAGTCAATCCTTACCTTATAGAGCTTCAGGCTGGCCTCATGTCTTGAGTTCACTGTGTGAAGACGCAGCTTCTCCAGACTGTTGGTGTAGTAGTCACAAGCATTGCATTTCAGATGTACAGGATTCCCAATGGCCACACACTTCAGTCTCCACTCATTGGCCTTGCCACCCTCCTTGATATGTGCTACCAGCTGGTACTTCTGCACATGCTTGTCTGTCTTACAGTGGAGTTGGAAGTTTGCCTTGAGCTGTGTGTTGTAGCGGCACAACTTGCACTGGTATGAGTCCCCCATCACTGCCTTCCACTCCTCTTCAGGGAGGCTACGCTCCACGTTCATGTGGAGGCCCAGCATGTCCAAGTTATCTGTAGTGAACTTGTTGCACACAGCACACTGGAAAAGCTTCAGTGATGGGTCATTTGTTTGTGTGAAACTCTCACCCAAGTTCATTAGCTCCTCAGACACCAGCTGTCCACCACCTAACCGCATGTCCAGGGGGATCTCTCCACCCACTGCACAAAGGAAAAAGGGGAGAGAGAGGTCAGGAAAGCTGAATTCCTTACTTCCTAGAAGAGAGGTGCAGAGCAGAATGTATGTTTCTCCCACTGCAACTCTTGCACCCAGCAAACACACAGCAAAAGCAAAGCACAGCTGTCCCTTTGCTTACTCCTTTGTGCTGCTGGTCAGTAGCATATCTGAAGAAAAAAATAGAATTGCAGCCTGTATGTAAGGCTGGAAAAGTACTGCAGCAGCCGTCATTGCCTACTCTCTGTAGAGATATCCAACCCTCTGCCCAATAAGGATGGCAAAAAAACCCTACAAAGCTTCAGAGAGGTTGAAGAATTCCTTAGGACTGCTTATTACTATGTGGCAATTTCAGGAACAGGACAATCCTCGTTTTTCTTGCCTATCTGGAGAAGCAAGAAATGTTACCTCATGCAGCACCTGAGGGCAGTCCCCACTAAATATAAAGAGGTTGTCACAAGTCCAAGTGATGGCAGTACTACTGTTAGGTCATCTCATTGCCATTGGAAGTGGGCAATGCTGCAGAATGTGGCAAGTACAAAAACTAATCTGAAAAGTGCCACTGCTGCACTATTAGATCTCAGATCTTGTTAGAAAGTTGAAAATGGTGGACAGTCTTCTGAAAACTGTGTTGACAGACATTCTGTATGCTCAAGAAAAATATACCCACTATTAATAACTGGAGTGCAAGAGCATGTCAAGGAAAGCCAGCAGGATACTTAACTGTCTTTAAGTGTCAGATCCACTCTTCAAACCAAGAGCTGAACTCATTCACGTACGGTAAATGAACACAGCAAGACCTTATTTACATCAGAGCAGTTTGAAGACACGGACAGAGAGACTTTCTTTTTCTGACATTAACTTTTTATGGCAAAGCACAGAGACCAACCACCAGCCTCTTCTTAGGACCTTTGCTCCACCTTGCTCTCCTTTTCCATTTTTAAGACATTTATGCTCCTCTTGCAGTTTTTTGGTATTTCACATTGACCTTACATCACAGCTCAGTCTAACAATCTTATTAAAGGAACCTTCTGGTCAGCAGTCACTCTGTGAATCGAACCCAGAGATTTATTTTTTTAATGTCTAGTTTCCTGTGTTTGCTGAGAAGCAGCCAGCACTGGGTAGACACTCAAAGATCAGGCAGACCCATACTAACCCTCCTTAAAGCACATAACCACAGTCGGTGCAGATGGCAGCTTTGGGCAGTGAACCTGCTACTGTCTTTCCTGCAGAAATGCTCATGGCAATGCTCATGGCAGCCTCAAGCAGGATAAAATGCAGCTTTATAAGAAAATCTGAAAACTGAGTTTCTTACAGGAAAGTATCTCCTGTCACACAAACAACATAGAGAAAGCAGAATTTCAGTCAGTATTTGCCACATCTGAAGCATGAAGTGGCCTCTGTTCTGCACCATCTCACCACAGAGTGCTGCAAGGCTCAAACACACAAACAAATTATGTGCAACCTCCCAGTGGCTGCTGCCAGCCCTGGGCCACAAAGGCAGCAGGGGGGAGGGACCTAATGAGACCTGACCCTCTATTCCCACTCTAAATCTAACTCTTGGGCTAGATTGTTTGGGTGCAGGGTGTGCCCCCCACCATGCCAAGCACAGTTAGATTGTGAACATGATGAATGCTTATTGCCAGGAAAAATGGTTTTATCACCTCTCAAAAAGAAATAATCTCCAGTCATTTTTAACCAGTTTAATAATTCCCATCTGGTCAAGTCTTGAATGTTGTATCTCAAGCTGGCATTAGTGGAACAGTTTCAACTCAGCTTCTTCAGCAGAGCAACACCATCCCTTTCACCCAATTCAACACAATTTTCAAAATTTTCCTACCTTTTCTTGTCAGGGCAACACAGCAGATAACAAGCCAACTCAACATCTGCCTGTGTGGGCACTAGCAGCTCTCACAAAGCCTTCTGTCAAATGACTCAAATCCCTTACTAAACCAAGAAAAAAGCTCTTACTGTAGTAAGGATACTTTCAACAACAAGGAGGAATATTTAATGTATGTCAGCAATAATCCATATGTACAGTTAGATCTCTACCAAAACTCTTTGGAAAGCATATCAGAAAAGTAACGTATTTTGCTAGAATGAGAAAAAATTTTGTGGGGGAATGCGGTGTCTTCTGTGGAGTCTCCAATCCCAAACACCACACAAAGGTAACTCACTGCATTGTGGCTGCACTACACAGGAGGCTGAAGAGGCTGAAGGGAGGGATCTGGCACACAGCACCCAGTCTGTGCATGAGGGTTCTGCAGTAACGCAAATGCGATCTCTCTCCCTTACACACAGACACACTGGAAAACCCTTCAGCCTCACCTAGAGATGGAGCCATCGTTGCCATGGGATTGGTGGGATCCAGCTGGAATCCACCCATCATGAACTGCGCATCTGAGGAAGTGCTGTCCATCTTCAAATTGGGAAGATTCATGTTCTGTGCCAGGTAGTACTGGTAGAGCTCGGCCTCAGCGGGGGACGGCAGGCTCCCGAGGCCCAGGTGCCGGTTATGTTGGATTTGAGACATATTTTGCTGAAGCAGCATCATATTGTGCATGTGCTTCTCACTGGTCATGTGAATCCGAAGGTTCCTAGCTACGTTGGTCTCATAGTCGCACACCTCGCACCGCCACGTAGGTTTGTTTTTTGGTTTGGTGGGGGAGGGGGCCCCACAGGTGCTACTAATGTTGGCTGCCGCCGCCGCTGCAGCAGCCGCAGCCGCTGCTGCCGCCCCAGCGGTGTGGCTGAAGACTTGCTCTCCCCCTCCGTTCTGCAGGTTTTGCATGTTGTTGAGATGCTTGTCAGACTGCATATGAATACTGAGGTTGCCTTTGGTAGTAGTGGAGTAGTTACAGACCTCGCAGCGGAAAGGTTTGTAACCACAGGTGTAGCTCTCACCCCGTGCCAGGCGCGGGTGTGGCTGTCCACTTTTGCAGTAGACACAGGAGCCACCCGGCTCGGGATGTTTCTCCTTCATGTGCGCCTCAAGTGTCTGCTGGTACTTGTAGTGCCAATTGCACTTAGGACACTTGAGCGTCTTACATGAGTTGCGAGAATGCATCATAGTCATGTGGCCACCCAGCGACCGGGAGGAGCCCAGGACCGTGTCACACTTTGGGCACTCCACGCCGCTCCCCGAGGGGCACTCCCCACCCCCAAGTTCACAGAGGGGGCCAGCATGCTGGTGATGGGAGATAAAGCTCCCGTCCTCGCCCTCCACACTCTCATTTGGTTCTGGTGCTGTGGCATTGTCTTTATTGGCACTTTCATCGATAAAGTCCAGCCTCCTGCTGCCCTCTGCCACGCTGGCTCCGCCACCCTCATTGTTAAAGCTTAAGTGATTCCTCCTGTTTGCACCATCAAAGACAAAGGAAGAAGCAGAATTAGAATTAGAACTAGTAGAAGCTGTGCCCCGTGACAGAGTCTGGAGCACGTTAGGCATTAAGGGAGAGTTAGAAATGCTTTGGTTTGAGAGAGCAAGGTCCTTTTTGCTGCTGCTGCTGCTGCTGCCGCCACTGCCTGCCACAGCCCCAGCATCCTCCTGGGGCCGGTCCTCCAGTTCGTCCTCCAACTCACTCGGAAACAGTCCTTTGCAACCCTCATCATCTTCATCTTCTTCCTCTTCCTCCTCCTCCTCCTCTTCTTCTTCCTCCTCCACCTCTTCTTCCTCCTCCTCCTCCACCTCCTCGACAGGCTCTGCTTTTTCTGAGAGGCTGTCCTGGTCGCCCCCCTCTTGCTTCTCCCCCTCTGCCACCCCAGGGTCCTTCCCCTCTGAGGATTTGGTGGGACTGGAAGCCAGCGGGCCCAGGGGGACTGAGGTAATGGGAGTCTTCAGGGCTGAGCTGGTCAGCCCGCCCAGGTTGAGGAGCGTGCCAGGGGCCAGGACGCCCGCTGGTGACGGCTCCGCTCTGCCGGCTGCCCCGGCCGGGAGGGCCTGCTCGCCTTCCATGCGAATGCCACTGAATTTACCATAAAAACTGTGTCCAGGGCCTATGAGGTTAGCTGTGGAAACGAGAGGGTGCTGAAAGGTTTTGTTTTTTGGTTCCAGAAAGCTGACAAGGGGTTCCTTGTCTTTGCCTATCCCTTGGATGATAGCGGAGATGTTCTTATTGCTAAGAATTTTCCGCTCCTCCTCACTCAGAGTCATTCGGTGGTCGTGTACCGCGTGGGTCACGAACGAGCGGACATACCCAAAGGAGAGCTTGCACAAGAAACACATCAGGATGGGCTTCCTCTTCCCGTAGAGCACAAAGCCATCGAATTTGGACAGGTCCACATTGTTTGGAACATCTTTGGATACGCAGGAGCTTTTGGCAGAACCGTCGCTGTTCAGGTAATCCTTGTTGCTTTTGTGTCGCACATCAAAGACGCGGAAGCTGTGCAGGACGGGGCTGATGCCCGTCAGGGCTGAGGTATTCGGGAAGGCCTGGTCTGAACTCTCAAACCACTTCCCGAAGGATGAGGCTATGTGGAAGGTGTTGATGATCTGTGGGTAGACGGGAGCGGCGGTGGAGGGCTCTCCCTGCTTGGGCAGAGAGTTCGGGAGCAGCGAGGGGAGAGCCCCGCTGCCGCAGGCACCCCCGCTCTGCACCAGCTGGCTGAGGCTCTCCACGATGTAGGCCGAGCCGTCCGGCTGGTAGACGATCTCACCGGCCAGGTTCTCCACGTCGCTCTCCTCCTCCCCATCCTCGCTGCTCTCGCTCCCGCTCTCCCCCCTGAGCGGCGGGGGCGGGCGGGTGCCGGTGCAGCGGTGCTCCATGTAGCTCTGCAGGCCAGCGAAGGAGGAGGCGCACTGGCCGCAGCTCACCTCCTTGCCGGCGGGCTCGGCGCCGGGGCCGGCCGCGGCACTGCTCTCGGGGACGCGCTCGGGGAAAGGGACCCTCAGGCTGTCCAGGGGGCCGCGGCTCTCCGCCGCGGGCTGCTCCATGCTGCCGGCCGAGTCGGGGAGATGGGCGCTGTTGAGATCAGTCCATTGCTGGTGCTGAGGGATGCCGCACCCATTGTCCTTCCCGGGGATGACGGGCGAGTCACAGCTTTCCATGGCAGGGCCGGCACGGAGCGCTCATCGCACCCGGTACGGCTTGGACCTGCAGGAGGGAGAGAAGGAGAATGGCGGATGAGCCAGGGAGGACAGAGAGTTCCTGTAAAGATCCTGTCACCACAAAGGCCTTTGGGACCTGCCCTTTGGGACCAAACGAGTGGCTGAAAGAGCCAGGATCAGGCCTCAAAAAATACAATGCTGAAAATAAACAATGGAGATACCACAGAAGGAGGAACGCAAGATGCAAATGGAAGGGACCTTGAAGGTGGTGAAAACCTCTTCTGACACATTCCCTAAAGGGGAGAAGGAAGATCACAGGACTGACCCCACCTCCCCCAGGCCTCAGATCTTCAGAAACCATTACAGAGCATGTTACAAAAAAAAGCTTTTGATCAAAACAGAATTAATACACTGTAACAGAACAGTGAAACTTTTGAAACTTTGTAAAAACCATACTATGTTTCTCACTAAGCCAAATGTTGCAATTTCTGGATTATCGCCTTCTGTCAGTGGTTCTGGGGGCACAGAACCAGAGCTACCAGATGAGCACCTCTGTGTCAGACTATGAAACACAGAACAACTCTCAGGGGTTTTTGGCCTATCAGTGTTTGGCATGCACAGGAGATTTAATTGCTGCTTTCTGGACAGAGTTTAAATAGAGACACGTCAGGAGAGAAACCAAACAGGAAATTCCAGATCTGACATGGGTCCATCCTGAGGATCTGAAAGTGGTCAGCCCACCACGCGTCACGAAGCTCCCAGAGATCCTGCAGGGCACAGACTCTGAGCACAGACAGCTTTCTATCATTTGCAATGGCCGATGCAGGTCCTAGAGAAGAAGGAAGAACAGTCCCTTCTTCTGTGCCACCAGACAGGAGATCTGGAGAACTCCATTTGACTGTCAGACAGCCAGCAAGCATGGGCCGCTTGGCATGTCCAGCATCCACAGCTGCCATCCACCTCTACCCTGTCTGCTGCAGCCTGCCAGCACCTCTTATGCTTCCATCTCAACTGAGTCAGTTGGACAGGACACACCTTTCTAGAGGTTACAGAGCTCTGAGGTTAGGAGGTTACTGTTAGGAATGTGAGAGTTGTAATGCAGACCACAAATCAGCAAGAGACAGCCAGTTCAGCTGCAAAATTACCAAGAATACTCTCTGCGAAGAAGCATTTCTGTAGTTGGCTTCTCACAGGGGAGAGCTCCAGCACAAGCCACACAGGAGGCAACACCAGCAGAAATTAAAGCATATCTCCTCCTCTGCCAAAATGATTTGTGTCTCCAGGTGTACAGACACAAGATATCTACAAAAAACAACCAAGGAAAAACTGTATGAGAAGAGGCCAACTTCTCCCTACTTTTACAATCTGTGAACAAGGAAAGACTCATGCCCTACATCTGTCCTCATCAATGGCCCACAGTAATTTTTCCACAGTATTTTTTCTTCTACCAACTAAACATAAGCACCTTTTCACTTGTCCAACTATTGTCCGTACAGATGCTTGGCAAGGGAGGGTTCCTTGCTGATACTCAGGATAAGGTCTGCAGGGTAGAAGAGGTTTGATTTAACAGCATACTGTTACAGTGGGACTTTCTCTAACTAATAATTTTAAATGTACCCAAATTATTTTAGGTCTTTCTTTAAATCCCTTTCATTTACCACAGCTTTTGCAAAGCTGCTCCTGAGCACACTCCAAGCTGTTGCTGCTTCAGCTCATGAGATACTCCAAGCTGCACACGGTGCTGAAGCTCAGCCTGGACCAAACTTTCAGTGACTATTTCCCTCGCATTTGCACAGAACAGACTTGCCTACACACCAGCTGACACCAAGGTGGTTTAAGGTCTTTCCCTTCAAAGGCTCTAGTCACATGAGCAGCACACTGTCACCCTTCATCTCTTTCACCAGAAATTATTAGTATTTTGATAACCTACACCACTATCTAATCCTTAAATATAATAATCAATGTTTAAAAGTGCTTACAGTGTTCTCTCTAGCTTGTTTTAAGACCATAAGACACAGAAGACCCTTGCAAGCTCCTGCAGTGTGTCAGTAGCTCAGGCAACAGCCCTTTTCCCCAAGAATCCACCTGCCCAACACGTGCCACACAAAACTGTGCCAGTGCCTGGGGACTAGCTGTTGCACTGACATGCAACTGGTGCATCAACAGCTGGGGAAAGGGAAGACAAAGTAAGAAGAGAACTGAAAACTTGCCAGAGAAGACCTGATCAGCAGGTGCAAAGCTGGTGATGCAACACAGCAGCACTGAACAATGTACTAGAATATGTTTGAACAAATGAAACATTCAGCATTCTCTTTTTTTCTCCTTTTGTTACCCATCAGTTTATTTTTCCTTATGGTTCCTTGCATTCTTTTTCTGATTTTGCTTATGTGTTTGTATTTTCCCTCCTGTGTTTGTATCACAGAATTTAATTATGGGTATGTAATGACAAATACATGTGGTGTCAAGATACATGTCAGAAGCAAGCAAATTCATGTATCTTCACTTTCTCTAAGCTCCCCTTCATCCATAATAGTGGATATGTGTCATTTCTGTGATATTTAACACTAGCATTAATAAGAGTATGTTAGAATAGATACGACCCCTCTAGGTGGAGAAGAGGATTTCTCTCCTTCCCACAACACAACACAGCACAACACGCTCTCCCACCCCCACTGCTGCCATTTGCATTGACACTTGCAAACCAAATTAAACCAAAACTGGTTCATACTGAGTGAAAAAACTAAGCAATATAAGAAACATCACAAGCCTCATATTTCTGCCAAGAAAAGTTTTGGGAATCCCTATGCAGACTTCAAAAGGGGATGTGGAACAACAGCACTCCACAACTGCTTTTGGACAAAACCCATTGGGTTTGACAGCAGGGCTGGGTCCCCAGGAAACATGTCTGGATGAAATACACACGAATCTGATCCTCTGATCCTCAAGAGCACATGACTGGCAGCAAGGTGCCTGACTGAGAGTTGGGCCAAAAGGGTGAGCAGGGCTGATGGGGCGGGAGGGTTAACAGCCTGATTGTAAAATCAATGTAATAAATGCTTGGTAAGTTACAGAAACATGCGGGAAGAGGAGGCTGCGATTGATAAAGGACTGCGGCTTTGATGCTGCACTGGGGACTTGTTTATTGACAAGAAAGCCAATCTCTTCTCCCCACCAGACCAGGCCAGGCAAACCTGCAAGCGCTTACCAATTAATTGGTGGGCTTTTCTGCCTTGGGTTGCTTTAATATCTTTCCCCCCACTCACTCCAAGTTAACCAGCTCAGGAGGTGCTACTCCAAAGGAATCTCCTCTCCCTTTCCTCAATGTGGAGGAGCCCTTCCGAGGCAGGTGGGAAAACCCACAGGTGAGATATGGACCACCAGAGCTCCTGGACAAAGGCCAAAACCCTTCACAAACACAAGCTTTTCTTGTCCATTTTACTTCATCATTAGAGCTATGCCTGAAGAAATATGATTGGGGAAGAAGAGGCACAGAAATATCTGTTTCTATTCACACAGGAACTGCAGATATCATCACTCTGAACTGAAAGTAGCTATCTCATTAAAACAAACCAGACTTTAAGCAGGGGTACAATGTGGTTATTAATTCACTATTATGGGCCCTGCACCTTCCTCCATCCCAGACCACCCCTAGGTGACTCACAGAGGATAAAGGGAGCCTGGGAAGACACATGGAACTCTGTGCACTCCACACCTCCCATCTCCCCCCACCTGCTGCCCCCTCTCCTCTGTTTATCAGCCAGTCAATAAGAAAAGGTAGTTCTTACTTAAGGAGGCAGAAGTCAACTCGTCAGGTCGATCAGCACTCTGTCTGTAAACATGGTTTCCCGTAAAATCAATGAACTCCAGTTACAGAGAGAACAGCCCGAGAGCTGAAGACTCCCTGTGCTCCCAGTAGCAGGGAAGGGCTCTCCCCAGTCCCTTCTCTCTGGCCTCGCATCTCACTGCTGCTTCTAGTAACATGCTCACCAGCCAACCAGCACACTGCACACCTAAGCCCCTGCTCCTTTCCCTTGCAGTATTGCTGCACCTCATAGCTCCTCCAAGCAGATTTGGGACACAGCTGGAGGAACATGGAGCAGGGAGTGCTCCATCAGGGCAGGAGCAGCAAAGCTGAGCTACTGATGGCACAAGTGCAGACTAAAGCTGCACAGTGTGTGCAGCCCAGTGTTTCATCCAGAGTTTCTGCTAACCATGTCTGGTGGTTTGTAGCCATGCTCTGTCCAGAACACAAGTGGAGTCAATCCCTGTCATCTCCTTCCAGTTCCTGGCCCCATCCTCTCAGGGACAGACTGACAGTAACATTTCCATGGCTAGCTGTGGGCTGCTGGGGCAGCCCTGGCCCACGACGCCAGGCTGCTTCCCCCCCAGGGATGTGCAGCAGCGGCAGGGGCGGGAGCGGGAGGGAGGAGGGGGTCCCTGCTGTTGCCCAGGCTTCCCGAGAATTAAATACGAACAGCCGTGCTGTGTAATTTTAAATTGTTAATTAGCACAGGGTTAATTAGGCGGCCCTTTCACAAGAGGCTGTTTGGCAGTAAACCAAGACTGGAAGCAATGAGGAAGGAGGAAAACAAAAGGAGAAAGAGACAGTGAGAAACTGTTCCCTCAGCTAATGACCCACATGGCACCATGAAAAAAGGGGTGCTGAGGACAGGGAAAAGATACAAGCAGATGCATTACATCCACGGCCATTACCCTGGAAGATACCCAGCCAGGCACCCCTCCCCCTGCCTATTCCCACAGCCCCACAGTGGAGAGAAGTGCTCAGCCCTGTAATGAGCAGGGTCTGCTTCTTCAGAGCATCCTGGCAAGCAGCAGAGGCTCCAGCTCCAGCCAGCTCTTAAGCTTTTTGCTTTGGCTCCACAGAAGATGAGGCTCACGCAAACGCTCACAGTCAGCATCTGAACTGAGTGGTTCCCGTTGGAGAAAACTGCACCACGGCCTCTAAACTTTGTAAACACACACCTACCTGTTGTGCCAACAGACACTCTATAAATCAATAACATAAATGCAGGCTGAAAGTCTACCCTAGATTAGTTCCAGCACAGGTGCAAGTGACTGAGCAGGAGCAAAAAGGGAGAGAGGCAAGGAGACAAAGACAGCATGAGCACTAAAGCCAGGATTAGATGCTCAGTACATCCCTCCTTACATGCCCATCTCAGCCTTTCACAATGTCTGCCGAGGCAAGAGACAAGTACTGATGCTCAGGACAGCCAAGAAGCTCCTGTCTCTGGAAAGGTACTTTATGACACTCATTTCAGCCTAAAAAAATGAGATGGACACATTCAAAGGTGCCCAAGCTGCCAAGTAAAATTCATGGGCCCTAGGATCAGATATATTCAAAGCTTCTGAGAACAGAAATTTTGGGAAGGGGGATGCCAGCCAATTAGCACGTCCGTCTGGAGCAGTGACATAATGAGCTCAGAGCATCAAAACTTTGTGTCATTTCCCCACACTTGGCATACCATGAAGCACTCTTGTAACACTTAAGAAACTGCATGTGGAAAAGGCATGATAAAAAACATTACCTAGGATCAAGAACTTGAAAATTAAGGAAGAACAGAATGTATGTTGCCAAAGCAGCTTTAATTTTGCTCCTATATGCATATTCGTTATGATACTGCCTTTAATTATGTGATCACACACTGTCTCAATAAGCAGGATGGTCACATAAAAGGGTAAAATAAGGTTGCATGAACATGTTGGCACTTTAAGAGATTTATACAGCAGCTGTTACCACACAAATATGTGGAAAGTCACTTCCTAGAATAGAAAGATCTTCTAAAATTTCTTAAGCAACAAGGGCTAGATATTCAAGCTTGGTAGCAATACAGAGTTTCAATTCCCAGTTTCATAAAATGCTTTTACCTTCTCACTTAAACAGTAGCTACAGATTCCAGCTCTCTCTCATTCATTAAGGTGCCAGAAAGTAGTAAGAACACCTGCCAGCCTAAGGAAAGCGTTGAGGATTCTGAAACAGAACTTTGAAATATTAGGATGGGACAGTAACTTATGAGCCAAAATATAAGCATAATAGTGAAGAACAATTTCTAGTTGGGGTTTCCAACAACATTTTACAATGCCAGTGCCTTGGGATTCCTCTTACGCAATTCCTAACACCTGAAAATACTAACACTTATTTGCCAAGGTTAAAATTTTAAAGAAGAAATGATAAGCTAATTCTCCTCTCTCACATGGCAAGTTGCATCTTGCACCTTTCCAAGCAAGACCAAGATGTGTCTCAGAGCATCAAAACTTACAATGGAGTTGCTTCCTTAACAAATGTGGTTTGCTGAGTATTCATAATGAAATACCAGTCTTGCCAAATCTTGAGCATCTTCCTCACGTGGCTACACTTAACTTACCAAAAGCCTAACCTCAGTTTTGAATTCTAGAGTTTCTCTGTAGATATTGTGCAGCACCAGACAGTTTTCTCCAGCTGGACACATGACTACGTCCAACACCACTGCACCAGGAGTGGATTTAGACAGCCAAACCTGTCACTAGTGGAAGAGGATCCAGCCAACACCGATTCCACTGACAAGAATTCTAGCACTGCAAGTCCTTGCAAAACGGTTTGCTCCCTGGCAAAAATCAAGAATTCACATGCCTCTGTGGAAGTCCCTGTATACAGCCATGTTTTCCCTTCTAGCCAACAGGTCTTGAAGGGCACAAGTTCCCAGAAGAGGACAAAGTAGCACACACAGCAGTCTACAGAAAGGAAAGATCCATCAGGCACCTCAAAAGGACAGGATGGTCTTCTCCCAGCAGGAGGACAACCACATGGAGAGCTTGCCTTTGGCAGCTGACGGTGCTCCAGAACTGGCACGCTGACAACACAAACAAGTGCTGCACTGCGCATGCTCATTAAGGGGACAGAAAACGCAAGCCATCTCTTATACACAGGCTCACATACATAGGCACAGTCAGTCCCTCAGATCTTCACAGGATCATTAGCATAAACAGCTTTTCAAGCAGCAGGAAGCAAAGGAAATGCTGAACAAAACAGGGCTGAAAGCTGTAGAGCTCAAGCACTTGGCATGAAACTTAAGAGAAAGGGTCTCCTTGAAAAGGTGAACCTTCTACTTTCCCTACACTTTTCCCTCTGTCCTTTACATACACGAAAATCGAGCCAGTGAGAGTACTAGAAGAGTCAGGCAGCTTTTCAGAAAACATTCTGTTATGAACTATTATTCCAAGTTTGCTGATCCCTTTGAGCCAGCTACTGTACTACACAGGAAAATATTTATATAATCATCAACCCGCTGCCATTGAGAGCAGAGCAATCCAGAGGAGTGCCAGAGGGTTTTAAGTGAGCAGCTGGGGAAAAGAGCGTTTATTCCTCCAGAGAGACTCTTTACACTGAAAGTATTTTGTAGCCGGGGTAAACCAGCTTAAGTTGCATTTCTCTTTACAAAAACAAAGCAAAGCACTTGTTTAGTTCGTAAGTGACATGGCATTTACAAGCTTCCAGGGCAAGGAGCCTGTTTTGGGGTGCTGCACTAACCTCTCTTCTAGTGTAGGACACCACAGAAGTTTCAGATTTTGTTTCCACATCAGTTTGTATCAAAACATCACACATTCTATGATTCTGCAGTTGCGCAAGTCACCCCCCCTTTGCTCTAAAAGTCCAACATTTTTTGTCGAATATTTGTTCCAGCCCACGGTGCTGCTTAAATAACCACATTTGCATCTGGTTTGCATTTTTAGTGCACTGTTGTTGACCGAGCTCCAGAACTACCAAAGAGCTCTCGAGGACGCACTGCCTCACTCCATCACAGTCCCCCCGGAAAAAGGGCCATGCTGTTCCCTCCTTTTTGCCACAGTTTAAAGCTTGCTCTCTCCCCTTCCTTTACTTTTACTCAGGCAGCCTGTCCAGTAGCTTGTACTAGTATGAAATGCCAAAGCCCTGTTTGGGCCATCTGGTCCCCATTACAAAGGGCACTCACATTCATAGGGCCTTGCACAGGACAGCACTTACACCCATGTAACCCATAGAAATGTCTGTTATGAGAGAATTGTTCTGAGTTTCCAACACCAAACAGACACATACAAACCTACCAAAGATGATACCTGAATTGCCTGAGCCCTATTTCTGAATTCAACAACAAATTGAAGCATTTACAGCAAGGCTACGGGATGCAAAACCACAGCAGCTACTCCTGTAAGTGAGGGATCCCAGCTGGCTCTTGTGGCTCTGCTGATGGTTCACCCGGCCCTCCCCTTCCAGTCATGACACAATGAACCACCCCACCACAGTAGCAAACACTTGAGGCACTTGCACTCCCAGAGACAACTCTACTAACTCCTAAGCCAAGCTTTAGTCAGCCCTGCAGCACAACTTCAGGAGGGGACATGGCCCACCTCAGATGGCCCACCCTGAAAAGCTAATGCTCTGCTGCTAGAATGCATTCTCCCAGCAACACTCTTCACATGCAGGCTGAGGGGAGAAGCCCTGCCAAGGCTTTTCCTTTCTACTGATTTACCCAAACAACATGTGCGTTCCAGACTAGTGTCAAGGGCCAAGCAGAGGGTAAGAGTTAGATTCACAAGTCATGCAGATCTCTGCTGCCAGGGCTCAGATCCAGTCCTTGTTAGGAAACAGACAAGCTGCCTGGTCCTGGGCTCAGTCACTCTTTCCCACCCTTTGGGAAAGCCGACACTTTGGACAGGGAAAGGAGGCTCAGAGGCATTAGGTCATTCAGTAACCATGCTGCTTGATACTCAGGCAAACACCATGGCTGTCTGATACTTAATTCTAACACTACTAACACAGTGCTGTTGCAAAAGCACATTGCAAAGGTCATCAGGACATGTGCTCAAATAGGCTATGAGTGTTCTGGTATGGAGTAAATTTACTGGTCACAGTTGTATCACTGGAAGATAACCTGAAAACTTCAGAACCCTAAAACACATAAAGAGACCTGACAACATGATTTGGAAACCTTCCCATTTGGATTGCTCTTCAGACAAACTTTTTGCAGATCCTAAGAGGTCCCATGTTCCTGTAAACACAGCATCTGCATACTCATCTGCTACCAAAAGAGTGCCCTGCTCAAGACATCAGATACAGTTTAAGTACTTTCTCTACCTGGTCAAAATAAACCCTTCTGATGGCAGCAACCAAGAGAAGTCAATAACTACATGCTGATCAATGGCTCAAAGTCTCAAGTTCATGCTCTCCTAGTCCACAGCATGCAGCCACTCTATCAGCTGCTGCATCTCTGATATACTTTAGAACAAACACCTCTCCTGTGAAAGTTTAACCATCCCACAAGGGAGAGCTGACACAGATTTGGATAAAGCATGTGCCCAGTGGATCTGCGCAGACTCTCAAGCTCCACCAGGACTGCAGCGCAGCACATGGAGCGATGCAGGCACCATCAGAGATGGGGAAGGAATTTGTTACACACACTTTTCCAGACCTCCAGGACTGAAAGTGTTACTCTGCTGCTTGGTCTCTTGCTAATTGTGGGTTTTATTTTTATTTCCTATTACCCTCTTGCACGCCTGATGAGATTATCTTACCGGAACTGACACAGCTGGAGGCTGTAGCCATACATGGAGCCTCTCAGGAGGCAATGCAATTTTATTTTCATTGATCAGAAATCAGCAGGGCAGTAAATGATGGGAAATTCCATTATGAGAAATACCGGGCCGTGAGACAAAACTATCTAGGTACACCCAAATCCCAGAAAGTTTCATCTTTCCCTAAAGTCCCATCTGGATGCTGACATAACCACCTTTCTTCCTCTCAAAACGGAGTAAGCTACTAACTTGATATTCTTAATCGCTGACTACTCTGCCGGAAACGGAGGCGATGCTGCCAAAATACCCCCAAGGGTTCACTTAGTTCAGACAAAGTCTTTGGTACAGGCAGCAGCACTCAACTCACCCAGCTCAGTGTGGAAGGCTGCTGGGGGGTCAGCAGAGTTTCACAGCACTTTCCTCATACTTTCCTCAGCCTTTGATACTGTTGCCCAGACAGGTGTGAGATGTGCCTGGACACTAGTGCATCAACACTCCTCTGGTAGTCCCAGCAGAGTCCAAAGCAGCCAAAAGGATGTGCAGTGTATGCTCCCATACCAGCCCCACTGGGAGCCTCGGACTCTAGCTAAGCATTACAACTTCAATACAGAGGAACCAGCCTTCCTCCTACAAGGGCTGAGGTCTGGGGCATGCACTGCTGGGGGAAACCCCCTCTGACAAAGCACTATACTACTTCATTACAAGCCAAAACTCACTTGAGCCCAAACAGAGAATCACATTTCAGCCCTGTTCCAAAATATCACATACACAGAACATGCAGTCAATTCTACTTTCCTCATTAAAACCCTACCATGAAGCCTCTCTGATTGCAAGTTGTGTTTGACCTGTCCTGCTCCTAATTTGGCACATGCCTAGAGGTTGAGAGCAGAGTCCTTTGCCTCTTGCAGCAGGACAGATGAGGCCTGCCATGGGTTAACAGAAGCTGACCGCAGCAGAGTTGTTAAGGTAATCAATACCAGTGAGATACTAAAGCAGCATAAGCCACATTATTGATTGCCAAGCAGATGATAAAACTGTTTATTATGATAATTGCAGGGTGTCTGCAAGATGCTCCTAGTGCTGTCTTGAGCTTTTTACAAAAATAAGAATTGCCAGTGTAAACCCTTCTGTCTGAAGCCCCTCTTAACTTTGGTAGGAGTCCTCCACTCTGCTGTGCCAAACCAATAACCTCAAGCCATCTTCACCTCCCAGCTATTGGCTGGATAGAGAAGGTTGCATTACTAGCCATATTTCAGGGGCTATTTATCACACATCCAATCTATATCATGGTCTCACTCTTACACACACTCTCATCTCCACCTTTCACTGGAATATCATCCCCTTCAGGGGAAGAGCTCAAACACAAAAACTTGTAACTTCAGTTCTGAATCCTCCTCCTGATCATTTGAAAATCAAAACTCCTGAACTACCCACTCCAATGCATTTTCTACAGTATTTCAATTGCCTTTTTCTCTACTCTGGACTTTCTGCAATTTTTTATATCTATATGGAATTTTTCCATTCAGGGTCTAAATGATTATGGTTTGGGAGACCCACCTCTGTGTACCACTGGGTAGACATGCACCCAGGTCAGACCTTAAAAATGGGTGACACTGTGGCTGGTCAGCACATCACCAGGTGGCTGCTGCTGACAAACAGCTGATCTACTAGCATAAAGGATGACAACAATTTGATTCTCAAGTTGTTTAGAACACCAGAAATTCCTCAAATTAAGCAAGCATCAACTGGCCTTTAGAAGATAAGCAAAATACAATCAAGCAGATTATATCTACTCTGGCAAAAGAGTCTATTACTTCTCCACCAGCAGGAGAAGGAATGGAAACTATATAACTGGGCTCCATGTTGCCACCACTGCCAAATGACAGTTGAAAATGAGTTTAACAAGAGATAAAGCTCCAGGGTTCTGTCAGCAGCTCTACAGGCACTAATTATGGAGTATGTGCCCCATTATCTCCCAGTATGGACAAGGCTCTGGGTTAATACTGAGAAGAAGCTGTCAAAGGACCATATGCTATGGACTGCAGGCAGTACTTGGTGTAAACTCCACTGTTTTGGCTGTCTGCTTTCACACGGTCGGGGTCCACTTTCCCTCTGTAATTAGAGATTAGACCATAGATGGTGCTTCTAGCTAATGCCCCTTCTTCCTCCCCATGCCTTCTCCCACCAACAGCCAAATGATCTCCCTACTCCCTGGTGCCCACCCCTGCAACCACCCATTCCCTGAGGTCATACTGGTGTATATTTTGTTTTCCTTCCTGTTCTGGAACAGGATTCCAGGAAATTATTCATTCTCCAACAGTTTTATTCTACCCCTTCAAAGAATGGCAGAAAACAACAGACATTTCAGCAATGGACAGAGCACCTGAACAGCTTAAATGAAAAATACAAGGCAGTAAACTCTTCAGTCGCCTACAGAAAGCTCACTAGAATACATCAACTTTCTAGCAGAGAGAAATGCTGTTTCTAAAGCACAAGAGGACAAGTCAAATGATGGTTTTGAGGATGACTAGTGAACAGCCAGCCCTTCCTTCAGACCCCCACACTTTCCCAATAAGGCCTGGAAAGGTCACCACTTACAGTCAGCAAGACCAGGTAATGGGAGAGACAGATCAATCTCTTAAACACAAAACAAACAAACCCCCTAACACAGCAGCCAAAAATGGTCGATGAAATTTCAAGTGGTCTTCTATGTCTTCTGTGTTCTTAATACCTCTGTGCTAAGAAAGCTACCACAGAAAGCCTCTTAAGCCAGAGACTAACCTTAGCTGAATAACTCCAAGCTCCCCATGTAAACTGCTTTAACACTAGGCATGGTAATTAGTGCCAAACAGTAACAGCAGTTGCTAACCATGGTGGACCTAGATAACAAAGATTCCTCAATAAAGATTGCTGGCAATTGTAACCTATGTGTATAAGACTCTGCTCCTATCAAAGAAAGTAGAAAACAAACCCAAAGAAAATATTCAAAGCCATTTCAGATAAATAACAGCATTTTCCAAATTCCCAATAAACTACAGCTGAGGAGAAAGATGAAAAAGCTCCAAGAGACAGGTTGGGCGTTTTTCCTAGTGTTTTTTTACCCACCTTGCAAAATCCACTGTTCCCAGAATGACTGCAGCAGTGAAAGAGTGAAGCTACTGGAAACTACTGGAATGTGCAGGATTGTGAAGTACTTGACTTTGTTGTGGATCAAGCAATGCTTGCAGCTCACAGCATATTTATTGTACATTATATAACAGCATCTGGAGGCTCTAATGATGTTGGACTACTCTGTGGTCAGCACTACCCTTCCTGCTCCTCCAGGCTTGGGGTGGTCCCAGCCTCAATTTGGCTCCACTTTCCAGCATCCACTCATCCAGGCTTGGCACGTGTACCAGAGGTGGTGGCTCTGTCCAACTCACGTGAGCTCTGTACTGCACCTCCATGCTTTATCAAGATTCACCTCAGTTTGTAAAGCAGAATGAGCCTCAGGATCCAGCCCCACTCCTCACTTCTCCAAATGCAGTGCTGGGAGCATCACCCTGCACTTCTGCAGAGAAGCCAGGGACAGCCGATTGGTGCCCCAACACCACTTACTCATCTTAAAACATCTGTTTTCATTATCACTATTACTTTTAATTAGCACTCTGCAGCAGCCTTAAGCCCTCCCAGCTGGAGGAAAGTTCTGCTCCTAAATGAACAATTAGGAGGTGCACTAAGGGTATTTTTTTCTCATCTTTGGAAATGGCTCTCTCAGCAAAGCTAAAAGGTAAGGCACCTGGTTAAACAAAATTCCCTTGAAGGGGTGTCTTCAGGCACTGCTCAAAGCCTGCAGGTCACCCCAGGATTCCTGCTGCACAAACGAGGCTACTGAAATCAGGAACTTGAAATAATGAACTTCAGCATTGCTAATAAAGGGGTCCTAATGCCTCTGCCCTGCATCACTCACTGACCTGCCTCCTCTTCCTCACCTGGTCACACTAATTGCCCTGAGAAAAATCAAAGATTTTAATGCCCATCTAACTTGTGGAAGGCCTTTGACATAATTTAATTTGCTCAAGAGTTCAGGCCAAGTATAAGCTGAAAAGACAGAGCCCTATTAAATGCATAAGAAAACATAGTAATTATGAAGCATAATTACTAGAAACGTGGTCTCCTGATCAAGTGCTTCTCTGGAAAAAACAGCACTGAGAAACATCCACAAAAAAGCCCCAAGAGGCAGCCTCAGCCACTTGCAAGAAAGCCAAAGGACAGAGAGGTGAAATGTCAGAAAGATGCTGCCGGAAAGGGCTGTCCCATGGGCCACCACTACCTCCCCAGCCCTGGCACAAAGCACAGTATCAACAGACTCAAGACCTTAATTAGAAGCAAGCCATGAAGTTCCAAAACTCTCTTCAGTTAACACTGATAAAAAAACCACTACCACCCCACCTTTAGTTCAATCAGGGCTGACATTCCACCACCAAGCTGCTCCCAAAGCATGTGAAACTGGGTAGTCCTTTGGGAACTCATGCCCTCAACACCCCACCCCTGCCCCAAACAGGGCAGAAATCATCATGAAAGGTCACCAAAATGCTTTCCCCTCATCTTTATTATAAAGTCCAGTCTTTTCCTCTGATTACAGATCCAAAATTTTACAGTTCACATGATAAAAACCAAAAGTCTGATGAACGTAAAAGAAAAGCTGAAGAATTAAGGAAGTTACCATAACAGTTTGTAGCTTTCATTGTCCTGTCTGCTGAAAACAAGAGGCACATTTTGCTCTCTCAGTTTTTTCATATCTCATGGTCCACAGAAAAGCAGCTGACCAACAGTGCTGTATTTACCACATCTCAGATATGAATTTGGAAAACAAACCTTGTGGTAAAGTATTGCCAAACCACATTGACAATTCTGAAGTCTACAGAATGACAAGGCTTAAAAAAACACTAACACAGTTTCTACTTAAATTTGTAACCCTTTAAGTCACTTGGTTTCCCATTGCTTCCTTCTGCATTCTCCTCTTCCTTGCACTTCACAGCCACTTTCTCTTCTTCCCTCAAAGTCCTTTCCCAAGCATCAAGTCAAATTCTATGTCAGTGAAATTCCTTGGTTGATGAGAAATAAAATTTATTTAACCATTGTTTACAACTTGTGTCTGGGAAAGTTTATTTAACACACCACAGGTGGGATATTATCTACAGTTTGCAGCCTGCAGTAATGAATAAAAAGATGAGTATCAGAAGATCCACTGGCTTGGTTTGAAACCAGAGGAGTGCAGAAGCCTTCACAGCCAGACTGGGGTGAAGGCTGGCAAGTTAAATGTGCATCAGCCATGCTGAGCATCAGCATTCCTCCTACGGCCTCGCTGCTGCCAACTGCAGTGTTACCTGAGTCGAGGAAGCACAGGAATGGAGGGATCCCCACCTGGCTCAGACCATCTTCTCACTTTGCATCCAAGCACTTACTCAACTCCCCAACAGAAAGGGGAAGCAAACACTTTCAGTGTCCAATGAGCCCAGATACTGATCAGACCACAACGAAACAAGGGGGAAAAAAGAAAACACGAGTCAATTAATTCTTGGCTCTTTCTTTTAGCTCCAGGCGAGGGAAGGTGCATGGCAAAGACAGAAGAGACTGGAAACAGACAGAGGCTGGGATTTGCTCCAAGAGCCTCCAGGGCGACAGCACTGGCTCCCAACCCCAGAAACACGGGGCTGCTCTCCAACAGGTGAGGGCTCAGGAGGCCCCCTGGGCAGAGGGAAGGAAACCTTCTCAGGCAGGATTCTTTTGGAATTTCTGTGCCCAGGCCAAATGTTGAGAAGTCCCTGACAGAGAATGGGTATAAGCATCACCCAGGCAGTCTCCTTTGAATGACATCCTTCTAAGCACTTTCCTTTCTCCTGCTCTCCCATCTGCCTAGCCGCAAGGTGGAGGTACCAGCTTTACAAGTCCAACAAAGAACAAACTAATTTACAAAACAAGTCTCTAATTCACAAACTCTCTTCCTCACTCCCTAGGCAGGGAGAAGCAGCAGGCATCCTGCCATTTGCTTGCAGGCAAGGTTTTAACTACTTGGGTAAATGAGGATAAGAAGAAACCTTCAGGAAGCAAAGCCTAAAGGAATCATTATAATACCCAGTCTGGCCTCTTGTGTGTCAAAAGCTGAATGAGTGTGGCTCTTCATCAGCTCCATCCAAGAGGATCAGTCTGGAAGGGAGGCTAAGAAGCAGCTTGAACAGTTTGTCACAAGCCTCTATGCTCTGTTACATAATTTTCAAGTCACACACTATTACAGATGTGCCCCCTCACTCTAACAACATCTGGGGTGCATTTTCCTATTTTAATACCCCATTTGCATTATTCTACACAGTAGTTAAAAGACTAATAGTAGTGAAGTAGTATGCATGCAGCATCCAGCACATTTCTCCCCTCCTCAGGCCCACTGTGCCCGTGCTGGGGCTGTATGAAGCGAGCCATCGGCAAAGCCACAGCACCACACACTGCTCGACCCCTGAGCACGAGTCACAGGTGAAAGTGTTGAAAGTTGGACATCACTGCTCACTCTCTCAACACAGGAGTTCTGCTCCACTTGGGAGAATCACAGAATGTCAGAGATTAGAAAAGACCTCAAGAGATCATCTAGTCCAATCCCCCTGCTGGAGTAGGAACACCCAGACCAGGTCACACAGGAAGGTGTCCTGTCCAGGTGGGGTTTGAATGTCTCCAGAGAAGGAGAAGTGGAGCAAGGAAAGGCCATCAGCTTGCTCAAGTCCATTATGAACATGAAAAAGAGCTGAACTGAACCCAAGTTTCCAGCATCAAAAACTGGGCTATTTTTCTGTCTCAGCTGAAGTCCTATCCCATCTTGTACATCAGCTTTGGTAGCTGTGATACTGGTCACTGGAATGATGTCTCCCCAAAGGTCAAATCTGTATACTCTCTACTGACATGCTGACCACAAGGCTCATCCTGAATGTCCTCCCCCTTATCCTCAACATGAATCAGGTTCTTCCTTTTCAGTGATACCATGAGCCACACCATAGCAGGAGGCAGCTGGAGCCCAGCCAGCCTGCATTTGATCTTTGAGCTCCAAGGGGACATACAGCCAGCCATCAAATCTTTGAAATCTGTCCAACCCATGACAGTAGCTTTTGGTAGACTACACAGCTTGTCTCTTGCCACAGATGATGCAAGACACTTTCCTGAGCTCTCTACAATCTGTGCCTACATAACCATCAAAACACCATCTCTTCAGACCTCAAATGAATTATTTCCTTGTCCCTAGCACTTTAAGAGATGTGTTAAGTTAATGACATTTTTAAAATAACATTTTCTTCACTCTGTTGCCTAAATAATTTCCTGACGTGGGCCACACATCCCCACAGATAATCCTATGGATGCCCTTTCATCCTATTTAAGATATCTCTGGTAGCAATAGCAAATGCTAGCATTAAAAGATGCAGCTGGGAACAAGATGGTCAATTAAAATTCAATTTTAACACACCACAGAAAGTGGAAGAGAGAAGGAAGATGAAAACTAACCCTGTATGACTACATTTTTTTCCAAGGGTGACAGTTCTGGAAAACAAATCAGCTTATCGGAATTCTGCATTGAGGCACGTTACTCATAGATACATACAACATCTCGGACCTTTGGGCATCTTTGACCAGCTAGTTATTTGGGTAAAGCACCACCCTTCTCTCCCCTGCTTGTGCCCTCAGTGCCACCATGGCTGTAGGAAGCTCCATGAGCTTGCACAGCAAGAAGTACTGAATTTTGTCAATGGACCTCTAGGAACTATGGAAGAGCTGCTTCACAGCAGTCACAAGAGATACAAACTTCAAAGCTCTGAAAGTGGAGCTGCACACCAGTTCTCTTTTCTAAAGGGGGGAGATGATCTCAGCTAGAGCCACTGTTCTGCACTACAACTGCAAGACTCAAGGCTGTGACAGGCAGCCCTGGCCCTGCCTGGAAACCCAAATGACAGCTCCAAATTCCTCACAGGACCAAGGACTGCAAGGGAATTTCCTGGGTGTGACAAAGCAGCAACAGTAATTGCAGGTCTTAGCCTCTAGTCTTCTCTGAAGCTACCCACCGAGGCCCTGAAGAACTGACCAAAAACTGAATTCAAGGGTCTCCCAGGTCTCACTGCAGCCTTTTCAGGCAGGGAAATCATGTGGCTGGCTGTGCTTGTCATAAAACGAGCTTTCTGGTAGCAGTCTGAGTCAGAGGACAACCCTTGGGGCAGTCCTGAGTCTAAGAACCTCTGATGAGGAAGAAGCTGATGTATTGTGGACTGTCACATCAGTGGTGCTGGGGTCCAAGATGACAGTGACTGATTTTCCTTTTAATCATAAGCTGCAGTTGCCAGAATGACCCGTCACAGCCACAGCTCAGAGCACGAATCAAGCACTGCTGGCGTTGTGAGCTTCTTGCAGAAAAGAGAGATGGTACAAGTCAGAAGCTGGCATGTGTGCACCGCAAGGAACACAAGGAACAACAACCAGCTTTAAAAGATCAAGCAGGTCCAGATACAAGGAAGCTGCTGAATAATCATGCCAGAAAGACACAAGACAGAAGGCAGCAGAATACACAGCAGGACAACCATCTGGTGATCCTGCATACCAGAGATCATGGACCGTAAATGCAACAAAATTTCAGAAAAGTGAAAATAAAAATGAAGTTGAAAAGGGAGAGCAGGAAAAACTGTCAGATCAAACCCACTAGTGCCAGCATGCAGAGGAGCTTCTCACCATCCACCCTTGTTCCTCATGCCCTACACATGAAGTAGGTGCCAAATGCATCTAAAGGAACTCTTGGGGTAAAAGTGTTTTTGGTCCTGACCTGTTGTTACGTTACAGTCACTGCCAGCAGTGCCTTTGGGAGATTGCCATAGACAAGGACATCTGCTTTAGGAGGATTTGTGTGTTTTTTCCAATGTTTCAATTATAATAATCTAATTAATTTCAGTTTCCATTATTCATTATACTAATTCGCTTCTTGTTTAAAGTCTCTTTGTGATGAAAGAATGGAGAAAAGATAAATCTCACTTTTATTTTTAAGCCCAGGGTGTCACAGCATCACACTGTGTCTTCTTACTATCCCACACACCGGCTTTCGTTCCACTGGCACACTAGAGAACTGCAAAACTCCACACGGGTTGGGGGATGGCACAGGATCCCAGTGCCCACATCCCTCCCAGCCCAACATGGAGCCCACAGCCAGGGACAGAGCTACCAGCCACACAGCTGGTACTCTCTGAACCTACTCCTAGGCAAAGCTTCCCTAGATGCCGTGGGATGGAGGGCAGGAGAGAGTAGTGTTCTTCTCTCCCCTGTGGCAGATCCAGGCAGTCTCCTTTCCTCCAGGGCTGGCACTGGGGGCTGTGGGCTGCCCCTATCCCTATGGGGATCTTGTGGATTTTTAAAAATCACACACTTCTGGCTTTTTAGGGCCATGTACAGCCTACGCATGTGACTTGAGCAGGTCCACAACCCTTGGCTAGCAAGTAACCCCCAAGGACTTAAGGTTCAACTACTTTTTCAGAAATACCAGTTGAGTATGAGCTTTTCCAGACTAGAAAGAACCCAGACCCAGGATGACCCCACCTTTCATTAGGGAGATCAAATGGAAGCCAGGAGCACAGTGGCACTGCTCAGGGACAGACACACTCAACTTGTAACCACACAGCAGGGTTATTCATCAGAGTCCCTCTAGCCAACATGATTCATGCCTCCCTCAAAACCAGCAACTTACCTAAGCCTCAAAACACGCCTGCCACTAAATTAGGGAATGTATGTGGCTCCATTCACTCCAGGGACAGATCTTCTGCTGTTCAGGAGACAGGGAGGTCCAAAGGAGCCACCTCAAAACCAGCACTAGGGAGCTATGGCTCAGACAATTGAAAACAACCTCAGAATTAGACAAAAAAACCCCCACCTCCTTCCACAGTCACTGGCCTTGCAGCAAGACTCATGGTAAAATGTATTTCATTTGGGAGTTTGACCATAAAGGGAGGAAACATGTCCCACCAGTTGAGGTGACTATTAATAACAAGAACCTGGTATTTAGTGAGGGAGGTATTTAAAGTAAAAGAACATGCCCACAGATACTGGATCTTTAGCCCTTCTCCCACAAAGAAGCTCCCACACTCATTTCCCACCATTCAAACCAAATTACAGCTTAGGATTTGTCATGGGCTCAAAGGAACATCTGGTCCCTGTGGTAGCTTGCTGGGACACAAAAATACCTAAGACGGACTGGAAAGTTTCCACCAAAGGACAGAAGGAACTACACCTGAACTACACCCTCACCACTGATAATTATGCTGGTGAGGTCACAAAGGCTTTGTTTTCCAGAAGACTCCAGAAAATTCAAAATTACACCAAAACAGTTCTTCTCAGAAGACATACTGTATAAACGTCACAGCCTGGCAACCCCTTGCTGCTATTAACCATTAATAGCTGAGCTCGCTCAGTTTGCCAAAATCCTGTCAAAACCTGACCTTCACCTCCTCTGCCCCTCGCTTCCAGGTGGAGACCATTCACCTCAACCCTCCCCTTTTGTATTTTCTCTTAATGTTTCATGATTTGAACTAGTAATTACAGATGTCATCACCTCCCTGAGGAACAAGATCAAGACAATTAGGATCAGACTTCCCAGAGTCCACAGATGCATCTTGAGTTCTACATCCAGGCTGCTCCTGTACAAGCATATGGTGTGTGTAAACAAAAAACACTCAATACTTCCATTTTCATCTAAGATACTGATTCTGGCAGGGAGAAGAGCATAAAGGAAAGGACAACCAACAAGAAAGAGGTACAGCAATAGAAGTGGCGTAACTAAGGAGGAAGCAGAACTTGCAAGCCTAGTGCATAAATATAGAAAAAAAAAGTGCAATCTGTTCAGTTAAGAACAGCCAAGTACATCTTGGACAGGTTCAAAATCAAATACTCCTAACCATCCATCAGTTCATGAATTGTGCTGGGTACAGAACAGCAAATACAATACTATTACTAAAAAGAACTGGGGAGACATTGCTGTGGGTTTTGTTAGCTTTATCTCATAATAGACAAAGCTGTAAGTATTGTGAAGGGAAGAGTAACTAAAGAAACAGCAATAAATGGAAACCAGGACTAAACATAAGGTGGTTTTATCAAAAACTAATCCAGTGTCTGTCTTTACTAAAATAAATGCCCCTTCTCTGATAGTGTACCACAGGGAATTCAGTCAGCAAAGATGGGGACTAGCTAAGACTAGCTATAAAGGTAGAAAACTAGGACAAGCAAATAAGCCACCAAAATGATTTAAAGAAAACACCGCCCTGGCTGGAGGTCATTTGAAAAGTCCGTGGGAATCATCCTGCTAAGAAACTACACCGATGGCCCTCAATACCTGATTGAAATAAGTTGGGAAGCACATCCAATACAGTGGAAGACTGGAATTTACATAAGAAAGAAGACTCAAGGCCTAGAGTAAGAAGAAAGGAACTAAATCCAAGAGTGTAACAGGAAAACTGTGAAGGTTTGCAGTAAATTCAGGGTTTGTCAATGAGGAATTACACAGAAGACAGCCCAATGCACTAGTCAGGATGGCAGAATCAGAGGGATGCAGCTGTGGCAAACAGGATCTTAAGACGTTATTTGGAGCGTTTGTAGAGATAAGGAAGTAATAAACAGCATGCTAATAGAACTGGAATTGCATGTACAACTGCAACCACACCAGAGAACCTGCAAGGTAGCTGTGAGCACACGGAGGAGGCAGTTCACAGAGCAACCACAGCAATGGATGCTCTCCAGCACAACACACAACAAAACCAAATGGCTTTTACTGAGCTGTACACGCTCTGGCTGGAAGCTGATGTGTGCACACACAAGTGTGAGGATGTGTGCACCAGCACAATGGCAGAAGACAGGAACTTGTGCCATGGAAGCAGCGAGGCTGCAAACCACATCCCAGGGAGGAAACTGTTACATCAGTATTTAGAAATCAATGCCTGCACCAGCAGCAGAGGGAGACAGTCTTAATGCCCAGCATTAACATTTCTAACAAGAGGTAACTCGGGCAACCCCAGAGATACATAAGATCTCCTCTGACACATTTACATTTCCATTCTGGATGCCTTTTAGTAAACACTGACAGAGCAGCTTTCAACCTCAGACACTTGGGCTCAAGCAAATTACCAGGTTCCTGTGGACAGAGCCAGGCAAGGCTTAAAAACTGCTCTCTAAAGTGTTCTGAGGGATATCAGCACACCACTGCAATCAGCTGCATGCACATTACATCACAGTGCCTGAAGCCTAAAGTGTATTTAACAACTAAATATTTCTCCGTTTCCTCCACATTGAGCTTCTGGGAGACACCAGTCCAGCAGTCATCATGCAAGCCTCAGGCCACAGTAATGTATGTGCAATAACAGTTTATAAGTTAACTTTCCTGCTTTTCCCTGTTTATTTCTTTAGCTGGAAAACAAGTCAACAGGCCAAATTGATTGTGACAATTATTATGCAACTGTTTGTCAGTTAATATTTGTGTTCTAATGAGGCAAGGACCAGATAAGTGATGCCTGGCAGCTCTCCTCCCTGCTAGAAAGCAGTGCAGATGGGCTGCAGAGGTACCCTCAAAACAGTGTCACCCTTGAGACCCTGTACCCTCCAGATCTTGGCTACTCTGTTACAGCCTTGCCCTGTCACTTTGCACTCTTACTGCCCTGGTTCCTGGTACAACTGGTACCTGCCCCTGTATACTCATCTATGGCTACAGAACAGCACGTGTCAATGTGGGCTAAATTTCTCCTTGCTTCTTTCTCCTTGCTCCAACCTCTGCTTCCATAGCATGAGAATAATGGTGGCAATCTCTTCTGGCAGCAAGCAGAACTAAAAGGATTAATCTGCCACATCTCTGTAAAAGTACTTCAATAATTAAGAGGAGCAACTGCTGAACAAGATTAGCAGCAGACTAGAACAAAATATAATAAGCAATAGGGACCTCCACAAAAGCCCAAGTGTTGCACCTGCCATCCTGGCCATTCAGCGTCCCAAAATACACGCCTTCTGCTTCGCCCTCCACTGATGTTTAAAAGGCATCAGATGTTGATATTTCTTATTCCTTCTTGTCTCACCCATCACATGTCACTGCTGCCTGTCCTTACACTCTGACCAAATCCATTTTTATTTTCTTCTTTGCTTGAGTTTTTGAAATGCATGAAGCAAGCCAGTGCTGAAAAGCTTCACTGACGCCGAGCAGTCAGATCCCTGAAGGTCTCCAGATGGGTTTCCTGGCCACATCATCTCCCACCTCTGGCTACAGCCACCGCACCGAGCAGCAAGTCTCCAAACAAAGGCAACTGCTGCTTTATGCTCAGGAGTGCAAACAGGAACATCTGCCTTGGGATAACTGTAAGGGAAAGGTGGAAATGGGCACACTGTGTCCAGAGTTCTGGTAGGGAATGTACATTCAACAAAGACAGCAGGTCAATATCTGACTGGCAGCCAGCAGGGACACACGATCCACCATGGGCTGGAACAGGCAGCTTGCACTGTGCTGCATGGACACAGGAGAGCCACAGAGTAGCTAGAGCACCTCGCCTACCCCACTCCAGACTGAGCCCTGCTTCAGCAGGAGTCTGAAGACAGTGTGACTTATTCCCATTGCTTCCCATCTCTCCTCAGGGGAGCTCCAGAACAGCCCAACTTTGCACTTGTTACTTCACAGTGCTTGGGAATAGCTTCCTCCCACTGAGAGCAGACACCCTAGCATGGCACAGTGCCCTCCTGCTTGGCTGCTCAGGAAACAGATGCTGCCCAGGGTCCAGAGCACAGAGGTTCTCCTCCTCCACACCCTGCAGAGCCAAGGTAGCTGCACAAGCTGAACAAACTGCAAGCATAGAGCAACAGATATATTTAAAACATGACCTGCAATTTGACCTAAATTTTACTTCTGCAAAGTGATAACAGTAGCTCCAAGTGTCTCCCTCACACATCATATCATCTTTGTTTCCATCTGTATTTAGGACGCAGATTTTCTGCTCCTCCCCAGGAGGTTCAGTCACACAAGGGAAACACAAAAGGAACAGAGCACCAAAAAGCAACACCACAGTAATGGAAGCGGATTTTCTTTAGAACATTTGTTTGCCAGGCAATACATTAAAACAGCAAGAGTCACAATTAAAATCCTGCAGGGGTTTCGCTGCCACACCACATCAGGGGCTGAGAAGACTGGCCACTGAGGTCTTCCAAATCTCCTGACAGAACTGCAGCACCAGCAGCTGATCTCCTGAGCACATCACTGGGACACAGATCCCTAGCTTTTTCCTTCCCCTTCCTAGTCATATCAATGGTCTAGCTCTGTTCTAATGCCATCCTTATTTCTTCATGTCTTAGCCTCCATTTTAGAGAGTTTGGTCTTCAAAGAAATACCTCAGATGTTATTTTTCTCAAAGGTATTTGGCAGTAAATGAATTGAATTTTTTTTCGTATAATGAATATGTGGATGCAAGAAGCATCACAAGAATTCAATTGTACTCATCTCAGGAAAACAGAAAATCAGGATGGGAGGAATTCAGCTGCCCCAGCACAGAGGTCCCAAGTGCTGCAAGATCTCAGCACACTGAGTGGAAGGATCAGACACACACATTTTCTCTTCTTCACCGAATACATGTGAGAAAATGAAATCTATCTGTACAAAGTTAATCCTACCAGAGACCAGCTCTCCAGAAAGAAAATTTCCCAGCTCCTTATGGAAGGTGGTCCCTACCTGCCAATCCCAGCAGAGCAAGGCCTTGCACAGGGGCAGGCACTGGTCCCTTCTACCCTTCCTAAGTGTGTTTGGAAGAGCATGATCACCATCACATCTGCAGCTCCAAGGCCGAGGAAGGCACAGGTGTGAAGGAGAGCCCAACAGTGGTTTAGCAGGAGCTGCACCTCTGGGAATGGATTTGATGTCAAGTGTCAGCAAGTAAATTGCTATTGGCTTCTCAATAAGCAGCAGTAGTGAGCTAAGTGTTTCCCTGTGTTGTGCAGGCTCTCTCCGACTCAATACAGCAGTATTGACAGCACAATCACAGGGTAATCCAGGCTCCACTAATATCTCAGCACTTCCTCATTGAAAATACACTTTCCACTTGGACATCAGCCCATTAGCACAGGCTTGCACTGCAAGAGTCTCCCTGACCCGCCAGGACACGCAGCAGCTCAGTCCCCAGCTGCTTCTCAGGGCACGGCTGAGAGGATCACAGACAGGGGCTCTTTTTGCAAAGAGAAATCACCAATGAAAAAAGGATGAAAGGTAATCAAACAGTCTTTATAACTCAAGTCTCTGTAGGGTCTGAAAAAAATTGGTATTTCCTTTCTAGACAACAGAAGTTCATTCAGGGAATTAACGCTCCTCTTGCCCCTTACCCTCCATCTGTTGTCCTTCCTTGCTTATCTCTACCCTTAGACTGCAGACTTCTCCAGGCAGAAGCCTCCCTTTTCATTCAGTGAAAACCAAAAACCTGTTCCTGCACAGCAGAAATACTTACATTCCACTTCTGGTCTACAGAGAACAGATGATCTGGGGGATCATTAGCTGTACTCTGTTGGCAAGGACATCCTCTGATAGAAGTCCCGGGTTCCTGTGTGACCTGCTCTGGGTCCTCCTGCTCCAGCAGGTCCCAAACTGAAACATTCATATCACAGACTGGTCCCAAAAAGCTAGACTCTCTCCCTAAGAACTCAAGCTGTAATAGGAACTGGTCATTTGCAAGACAGGTCTTCAATGAAAGTATCAGAAAATAGGGTTTTTCTCTTAAACAGATGCTGTAAGCAACACATGGCTCCCTGAAGATTTGGCAGGAAGCTTCTGGGATATTCTGGCATAAACATCCACAAGGGAATTCCTGATGCTTTCACTGGGGGACAAGAGACTTCATGTCACTTCAGACCAATAAAAAAGTCCCTACTGGAAGATCCTCTTGGGTTGAACCAACCACCTTGTGTGCCGCAAGGGCAAGTTTCCAAAGAGGAGCCACTCACAGCAGCAGTTCACAGGATTCACCCACAACTCCCTGCTCTAAATTTAGCTGGCACAGGCACGCGGCTCCACGTTCTCCACATTCAGAAGTTGCATTCATGTGGAAAGCTGGTGCCTCACAGCATGCAGCAAAGAAACAGGACTGAAGAATGGGTTGATACATTCAATTTAGCTTTAATCTATTTTGGTAACAATAACAGCAAAAGCAGGAAGACAGACACTTTGAGGAAGGCCAGCCACACAGCAATGTGCTCAGGGCCTCCTGCCACCCACCCCATGCAGCTTTTCCTAAAGACCGTGCCACAGGGATTTCACTGCCATTGCTACAGGAGAAAACAAGTTGATATAAAGGTACCTTTTATCCAACCACATCCTGAGATGCCTGGCACAATGCCAGAACCTCACCAAACAAAACAACAAACTTTTCTTGTGCCCTAGAACCATTAAGCAGCATCCTTCACCTTGCCAAAGTCATGAGTAAGAGAACAGCAGATAAACCTCAAGATGTGAAGCACCTCCAACAGCAGTGAACCCACCCCATAACCAGACTTGTGCTGTCCTGCTGGACACAGTACACTGCAGCAAAGAGCCAAGTGAAAGCACTTGGAGGAGAACCCCTCTGGCACAGACACAATAATGTTAAATTGCTACAATTATGAAGGCAAGATCAGGGAAACTTCTGTTGCAGATAGGAAAGGTTATTTGGTCTGGAGTCAGATGAGGAACAGATATCTGGTTAGGAAGAGGTTAATGCTGCTTCAGCCTGCAATCTGATAAATGGCTCTGCAGAAGCAGGTTCTCTCACTTTGAGATATGATGTCACTAACCTTTATTGATCCACAATCAGAGAACTTTGCTTATCTCTCTCCTGTGATATGCTGCCCTCCTGTACTCAACTAGTGTTTAATACACTGCTGGGCATCTTCCACTCTTTATAGCTCTCACCACACCTCTGCTTGGCCACCGGGGACAATATTTTACAGGCTGCACCAGCCCAGCTAGCTTGAGGGCTAAGACACAGGCATGCATTCCTCCCCAACCCACCTCCTCCTGCAATTGGGAACCTGCATATCAGAGAAATTTTATACACCTATATTGGAATCACCCGTGAAAAGAGGAGGCAAACAGTGCAGCTCCAGTCTTACAGCCTCATGTATGGTAGCAGGTCCTCACTCAAGGTAAGCCCACAGTCTCTGAAGTTACTGCTCCTGGGGAGGTGTTTATTTTTTCCCAACTTCTACTGTTACACAAAAATGACACTTTACTTTTAACCTCAACTTCCTTTTTAATATTTGAGGTCAAACACTAAGTTGGGTGGCCAAAACAAAAAACTGAAAATTAACTATTTACATGGCAGCAAAGGATTTGCTATAGACTGTATGCACCAAATCCAGTGGTTTTCATTTCAAATATAAAGTGATGCCAGAAAACAGCTGAATAGCAAGGTAGCAAAATATGTAACTGAAACAATTAGATCAGCCACACTTAGAGACAACTGGAGAGGAGCTTCAGAGAGTCTCAACCCCGGCAGGCAATCCTATATGCTGCTCTTCTGCTAGATAATGCACAAATAAGTTGCCCAAGAACTACTCACGGACAGTTTGTGGTTTTTAATTGGCCGTACCCTTGCAGGAGAAAAGCCTGTGCATCAGTAGGGACAGATTTATGAAACACTCCCTCTGCACAGCACAAGGCTGGGGCAGGACAGCAGGGTACCTCCAGGACAAGCTTGTCTTCCCAAGCTCAGGCTGGAGGAGGACTGGACAACGTGTCAAAGAGCAGAAGGTGTGGAAAAACTCTTCACACAGCAAGAGCAAAAATCCATTGAGGTTACAAGAAATGAGAGCTTAAGGCCAAGATTGAGACAGAGATATCTAAAAGCACTAAAATGTAGAAAGAAGCACATCAGGTCTCTGACCTTAAACTATCAAAACCAAAGTGATATTTGCTGACATTGAAAGGCAGCTCTCACTCACAATGGGAAACTTATGGCAGCTGGTGACTGCTGAAGCCAAGAGACTACATGGACTCAAAGCCAGACTGGAAGTACTGTAGAAGTGGAGTAAAACATCAAGATTTGGTTTGAAAGTTATGGGAGCTTTTCTGTTTCAATGGAATCTTGTGAAGCACTGGAAATAAAGAGATGGTAAGCCTTCCAAAATATGGATAATTGCTACAAAATAGCTGTGACTATTTTACTCACTATCCACCAAGACAAAAAAAACCCACACTCCTGTAGCACTGGAGGACAAGTTTTAGGTTAGGAGTTAAGCTTTTCCCTCTGTTAACTATGAGGGACAAAGCACTGGCTCAGGCTGCCTAGTGCAAAACTCATGTCAGCCAGACATAGTCTTGATAACATCACTCCTCTGGTACAGCAAGAGTCCTCTTCCAGGCTGTGCCTTGATGACTATAAATACACTGCTATGCAGACAGGTCAGAGAAGAAGAAAATTAGGAAGAAATGTCCACTTTGCACAGGTCAAATTACTACAAATTACTGTTCTGATGCAGTCTACTGATTCTTATGGTTTCAGACATGCACTCAACTTTCTTTTTTTAATTAAAGGTCTTCTGAACCACGTGCTTCTTAAAATAGTAAATTATACCCTTCTCCAATTTATGGAAATAAATTAAGAACACTGTCTAAATTGCCAACCTGGGCTAAAAGCATAAAAATCCCAAACTTAGACTTCCTGCAAGTCAAGAGACGTTTGATTTAGAGGTTTTGGACTGTGATCCATTAATCCCTTCTCAGTCATTAAGTTCACACACACAGTGCTAAGTATTTCAGGATCCAAAGAAGGAGAAATCCAAGGGCTGGTGGTAGAGTCGTGCTCCATCTCTTGACAGCTAGAGAGAAATCACCATAAACCAACCAGAAACATACTTCAGCTGACCCCAATCCTAAAGTAAACCTGGACAGACAGTGAGATGCTACTAATGCATAATTTTCTTCCCTAGTGCTGTCTCTCCCTGTCAAGTGCAGTGGAATATTTGTGATGGAACTCACCCTGAGTGACTACCTGCTCCATGAGAGTGCCAGAGAGCAGATCCAGTCCTAGCTAACAGAAACATGCAGAAAACCAAGGTGAATCCTCAGTCCACTACTTGCAACAGCTGAAATGAGTGAGGAACTATCTGCCATCCTTGAAGTTTCAGAAAACCCTTTTGTCCCACCCTGGATAGTAGGGCCCCGAGCTGAAACCAGGAGGGAACTGAATCTCTCCAAAGCAACAGGAGGCCAGGGACATGCTTCTGGAGTTACACTGCATGAGGTTTGCTGGCCTGGACACAGGAGCATGACCCAAGGGTCATCTCACAGGGTCTTCCCCAGGGCACTGATGCCATTTGGCCACACCACTCTGCATCCTGGGGACCAGACAGTAGCATCCATTGAGGCACTACCTTCAACTGCATCAAGCAGCTACCTTAAAGCAACTACATCAGGAGCTTTTTCCTGTACCAACCTCACTTTCAGAGAACCCCTTCACTGTCTCAAGTCATTTGCTGGTCATAACTGAATGGGCACAAGCTTGCAAAACAAACTTTGTATCTATGATTGCCAACAGTGGGAAAAAAAAAAAACCAACAAAAACCAAAAAACAAAACAACCAAGCAAACTCTGAAAACTTATTTAGAAACAGTAGAGAAATCTTATTCCAACCTGCCCTTGCCTCAGGCACTGGCATCATCAGGTGTGAACAACATTCAAACATCTCAAGTAATACACAAAGAATTGAGTCAGCTTCAACCTTCCTAACATCTTTTTTGAGTATCTGGTCAAGACTGGAAATTTTATTCAGCTTTCCTGTCGCTGCTACTTCAGTAATGCTTACATCTCTTCCAGCCACTGGAGGCAAACTGATGCCCGAGAGGCTGTCTTTCTTTACCTTCACCACTTCAGTACTGCTACTTGCACTGTACGTGGAGCTACCAGAAATTTAAAGAAAGCATTCAGACAGTTCGACTGCTCAGATGCTTCCTCCATGAAAAAGCTTTTGGTGTAAATATATCCTGCTGCAGGTCAGCATCTCCACTCCATTATGCATGGATCATGAGACTCAGCAAATTCCTGACAAAACAGCAGTACTTGGAGTTGTTACAACTTTTAATGTACATCCTATATAGCAACTTCATAACATCAGGGAAAAAAACAATTCAATACAGCTAGCACAGAGGTGACTGGAGGACGCATCTTTTAGACATAAGCATGTTCCAGGGCAGTCTGAAGGAGCTGTCTGGTACCATTCTTGGCTACTAATTCCTATCAAAGCATTTCTGGAAACTGGATCTGTGGATCTGCCTTGAAGCAGATACTGCAGGATGCCCAATGGAAGAGACATCATTGCCTAGGGCACTCTGCACAAGTTTAACATCAAAAAAACTAGAATAACATAAGTGCATCTTCACCTGCCTAGCAGTTCTATAGCAGTGAGTACATTACAATATGGTGCCCTGGCATTAATGAAAAGAGAAAATTTAAATTTTTTTTAAAAAAATCCTTTCACCGTGATACTTTGCCATCAACATCACATGACCCATGTTCCCTGCTCCAGCTACTGGACTACTCTGTACATGATTCCCAGAAACATCCCTGCTTTACGCCCTGCAAGCCCAGCTCCCCCACTTCAATCAAAGCTTAATTTCAACAAACGGGGTGATAGAAACCCTCTGACTGACCCCACTGCTCTGTGCTTGGGGTGATTTGGCAGGAGCCTGGGCTCTGGCCCAAGAGGCAGAGTGGGAAGGGGAGGGCTTTTTCTTTCCTTTATTTAAAAGGTGCTGCTGGAGGTAGAAACACATGAAAGTCTGTGTAGGACAAGGGAAGGAATTATCCCTCCCATTGATTTTCGCTCTGGGGTATTAGAAAGAACACAGCATTTATCTGGAGATTTCTTCCCAAAGCTAACTATGGACTTTCAAACGTAAATGAGACTTGAAAGGGGCTTATCGGGCAAGGATCTGCTGAAACCTCACTGGGATGTGGGAGTCCCGGCGGGAGCTCTCTGATCCATGTCTCCCTCGGACAGCTGAAAGCCGAGCTCTTCCCAGCCTCAAAGGGGCAGCCGAGGGGGCTTAGACTAGGGAAGGCAGTGGGGTGAGACCTGCAGGACAGCGGGGTTCCCACATCCCTCCTCTTCCAGAAAGTACCTCCTCAGACCTGCCTGCCTCTGCTGCAGGGCCATGACCCCAACAACATCAGGACATAACAGCATTGGCTGTCCTGTGCCATGAAAAGCAGAGAACTAAGGGCAGAACACCCCAGCTATGGAAGGACACAGCTGGGGACATGGGCTCAGTGCCCCCATAAACTTTTCTTCATTCTCTAGCAGCCAAGGACACATCACAGGAACTGCAGCAGGATAAACCCTGACCTGAAAAAACCCTTCTGTAGCTTTCCTAAACATGTAACCCCCTTATTGCTGCCCCAAAAGCCATTCCTGGAGTGAGTCCCTCCACCCAGCGTGGGCTCTGGCTGCCACACTACAGCCCAGCTCGTTGGGAAAAACCTCTGAAGCCTTGTCTCCCATCCACTGTCTTTCCCAGGTAGCTGGGAGGTTGTAATTGGTGAGGCAGGAGATTAGAAATATCGGCAGCCTCTAAGTAAGACTTTAATTTACTGGCAGATCAATAGCGCTAGGGTTATATTGGCAAAGTGTCTACAACTCTATTGACTCATGCAATTCCTCTTATCAATTTATCAGAAATCTGGAAGCCAGAAGATATTGTTTGAAGAAAAAAGGCAGCAGGAGTTTGAACACTTAGCATGGGCTGCCCAATCAGGCTCTCAGCACTAAGCATTTTACAGCAGATGTATCTACTGCAAAGGAGGCTAATACATGATATGATTAAGAGCTAACTTGGTTCCTCACATGCTACACTGCCTTTTCAAGTTGCTTCTCACCTCAGACCTTTGTGCTGAGAGAGAGTCACCAGGACACACGCAGTCCCACCAGCCAAAAACAGAGTAAGAAAAAACCCCATATTTCACATCACAAGATCCTAAATTCAGACCCTTCTGCCTGGGTCATATCCAGGATGTTTTTGGTTTCCCACAAAATTTTAGCTTTATGAAGTTAAAAGTGCACCACAACAATGGGAATCTGCTCACAAGGATTTCAGAAAAATCAGCATTTCTGCACTTACTCACACATAAAATGACCTTACTTCCCATCCTCAAAAGAAAAGTTCAAAGCACAGAAACCATTTCCTACAGCTGGTGAGCCATAGCAGGTGTGCAGCAAACCTGCAGCTGTCTCACAGTGGGACCTCTTCCACGGGGAACAGGGACACAAGAATCCAACCTCACCCCCTTCTGCACACTTCTCCCAAACTCCATCTGCTCAATCCTTACTCCACAGTGCTGGAGGGTCTGCCTCTCCACAGGGTACCCCCCACAGAGGTGCATGGTAGGAAAGTGAGTGCCAGGGAGAGCTCCCTCACCAGTCCTGGGGCAGCTCTGGGGATTTTGTGATTTCGACCTCGCTACCACAGCCCAGCTCTCCTCAGCTGCGGTCACATCCCGTAACAGGTCAAATACGAGATTACATTCGTGATGCCTTCAAAATGGAATCCAAATTAAACTTTGGGATTCTATCAGCAGCAGATGGGAGTTGTCTCACTCCATCTCCTTAATAAAGTACCAAAGCAGGAGAAGCAAGCCACAAGTGGCTCTCCTGGCTTCACCCCAACCAGAGGTCACACAACTCATCTACCCATGATGAGGTGGAGAAGCAGGCAGGGTTCCAGATCCAGAGCAGCAGTCCTTGCTTCCATCAAGTGACACACCTCCTCCTTAGCATCAGAATGGTGCAGGAACCTGAAACACAGGGGCACCTCATCCCCATCCAGGTCATGCTCCAGTCTGTAACTCAGGGAGCTGATGCCACAGGGAGAGAAGCTGAACTATCTACACTGAATACTCTGGTAAATACTCTTGCCTGGCTCCAGTGGGGACTCGGCACCGGAATCTGTTCTGATGCACACACAGGCCATACAGCAGCATGGACCACAGCATCCTTGACTCTCAGTGGCATGGATCACTGCACCCCTAGTGTCCCTGGCCTGCAAGGTGTAGCAAAACCCTGAAAAGCTGATGATGCTGTCTGGCTGTAGACCCCACTTTGCCCAGCTTTACTAGGAGATGATGCTGAGAGGGTATTCAGGTCTAGACTCAACATTAGTGACTAAGCCTGTCCTAATTCTAACTTTAACAGCAAAAGTCACAGTTAAAGAAAATCTCAAAGAAATCCTACCCTGGAGGAAAAACTGTAACTTTCACTGCAAGCTTTGCAGCAGGCTCTCGTGGCTGAGCTAAACACAATCACCACAACATGAATCCAGCAATTCCAGGCAATGCTTATGAAGATGCTGTCACCCAGACTACTGACGTTCAAAGCTGCTGCTCAGGAAAGTGCATTACCTGCTCCTCTAGGGAGAAGTTAAAGATGTTCAGCTGCGTATTAAGGTAAACAGGTACTCAAGTCTTTCCTCCAGCAGGGAAGTATTTTGGAAAAGAAAAATGAAAGAGCACTCTGGTTACAGTGACAGAATATAAACTCCATTCCCTGGGGTGACATCAGGGAAGTCCCTTACCCACCCTGCCTGGATACATGTGCAAAAAAGCAAAGTTCTGACTCAGTAACTGTGAAAAAGCCTTGGCTCAAGGGCAGAAATGAGAAAGGGTGGAACAAGCACAAAGAGCAGCAATAGTGTGAGCCATCCACAGAATAACTGCTCAGATTCCTAACCTCAACCGGGAAACACAGCTCCTGCCCAGCAGTGCCCTAGGTCTCCTACTGCAGCCCTCACCTTCTGCCTCTGTCCCAAAGCAAGACAAGTTAACTAATCCAACCTGTGATCCTGCAGCTCTGGCAAAAGCAAACACCTGCAGGGACCACAAAAATAAAATGGAATAAAAGATCAAAAGAAGTCAAATCTTCAAGCCCAACTAAGGACACAAAGAGGCTGTTCCCGAGAGAAGAGGAAATGCCTGCCTTTCCCTCCGCAAAAGCAGAAATCAAACTCCCAGCTGATGTCAAAGGCCAGCAATTCCCACTCCATCCTTGTCATGTCCAGGTCACCAGACAGGCCCTTGGAGCCTCTCGTCTGGTGAGAATCATTCATCTGATTGCATCTAATGCCCTCAACCTCACCACTAAAAAGCAAACACTCGGCATTTGCAGACATAAAAAGTCAGTTTGTTTCTCCTCCTCTGCAGAGCGGAGACTAACAGTGCCAGGCAGCAAAATACTCACACAGTCACCCAAAGTACACAGCTATGGCGACCACTTCAACCAGCACCTGAAGGCACACAGGACAGACAGCTTTCTCCTGAGGTTCACAGTGTTCTCTGGACAGTTCCTGCAGCTGAGCCTGAAACTCCCAAAGGTATCCCCGGGTAAAGCTCAGCCCAGCTCCTGTGATCACAGCCCACCTCCTGTATGTGCTCCTACACAGCACCCAGTGACTGCTCTCAATGCAGGCAATGGGGATGCAGGAATACAGCACTCTCAGAACAGGCAACGGGAAGTTGACATCCTTCACACAAGGCTGCAGGGACACGGGGACTCCAGCACTCTTGGTGCAAGCAGTGGGGACATGGGGACCCTTGGTGCACACCATGGGGGAGCGGTTGGGGCAGGTCAGAGAACTGAAATGGGGAGAATAAAGACCTTTTGCTTAAGCTCCAGGAAGCAAAGAGAAAAAACGCTAATTAACTCAGCAGCAAGTTGTTAGTATTTGCATATAAATGCAGCCACAAATCATTACAAACAAGCCAGGACAAGCCAGGCCCATTAGCATACACAGATCCAGCCCGGCCAGCCGCTCAGTGGGTCACTGCGGAGGCAGGCTGCCAGCCGCTGCTGGGGGAGGGCAGGGGGAAAGGGGCCTTATCTCCACAAACACTCCTACTACAACCAGCAGCAGAAGCCACAGGGATAAGGTTTCTTTCCATAGAAAACAAAAGAATGGGATAAATCCTACAGTCTCGAGAGCAAAATAAGAGCTAGCAGGAGAAAGCTCAAAGCGGTGACTCCCCATCATGGCAGCCGTGCTCCTCCTGGCCTGGGATGAGGCCAGACTGGGCACTGAGCCAAGGGACAATGAGTCTCCTAACAGTGACAGTGATGCCCAATCGAGTACCAGGGGGACCCAGAATCATACAGCACCACCCATCTCTACCCTCTTATTGCAGAGGCCACTGCAGGTTCCCGGGCATCCACCACCCATGCCACGGGTGAAGCACCTGACTCATGCTTGCTGGGTCCAACTGCTGCTGTTCCATTTGGTGGAGCAGAAAGGCAAGAGAAGGAGCTGAGTGCTTAGAAGATCCTGGAGATCCAGAGTTATGACTCATCAAGATGTCATACAGCTACAGGAGCCTTCATCACAGAGATTTCCACTGAGGGAGGATGCAGAAGATGGCACACATGATAAATAACATAACACACACTTGAAGTACCAAAAGGATACGTCCAGAGTAAGCAACTGTAAAAACAACCTGAACAAAATTCAGAACTATTGCTACAGTTCTTGCCCTTCAAAACCAGAACGTTATCACACTCTGTTTCATCAGAAGTTGCCTCCTCACTGTTGAGATTCCTGGAACTTCCTCCAGCACTGGCAGTGGCCACAGGTGTGCTCACAGCACAGCCCCACCAGCTCCCACCCTCCTCAGCTCGTCTGGCCAAGGCTGGGATGGAATTGGATCTCCCTGCATTTGCACATTTTGCATTTGCCTAATGAGTCACTTATTACCAGAGAGGAGAGGACTCAATATTACATAGAGTTTACAATTTTTCCTCTTGCAAAAAGCTGAAACCTGCAACTCCACTTTTCTGGGGTTGTTCTTATTCCCCCTCCCCAGCTGGCATCTTTGGATTTAAAAGAAAACTCTAGCAATTACCAGTTTACATCAAGGCTTTAAAAAAAAAAAAAAATCCACTTTCTAATTTTAAACAGGAAACTCTCCTTGGCAAGATCCCAAGAACCCTTCTACAGTGACTTTTATTAAATGCAAGTTTCTCGTCACTGCAACTCTGAGCACAGGCTGCCAGCTCCAGCAAAAATCTAACCCACACAGCCCTGACTCTGCAGACTGTCCTGGGGCTGACTGCTTCCCCCCTACCAGATACAGGAAGCCCCTCCATAAATGGGAAACATTCATTAAGCTACACCCAGGCAGGCATTTTCAAACCAGTGTTTCAAAATACATTACCTCCTTATCTGCAGTCAGTGAGCACACTGGGCTTCTTAGAGAGGCCGCAGCATGACACATCTCAACAGGAGCCAAGTTTGAATGATCAAGCAACACAGAAAGGATGAGCTTCTCCGCCACAACAGAATACATAAACAGCTTCAAAAGAATAATAAAGTTTAAATACTCCACATTAGATTCTTTTTCCCCTAAATGCAAAGTTTCAGAACAAATATTATCAAAGAAATAATAACAGCCTCTACAGCCAATTCCCATTCTCACCTCCTGCATTATCCTATTTAGAATCCATCCTTCTTATTCAAGGTCCTGAGTGTGAGTTTACAGGAGCAATTGCTTCCCTTTGTCTTAACTTGGAAGCCAGCTCACATTTTCACCCAGGGGAATAAAGTTTTTCCTCACTAATGACTTTGTATAGACTAAACTGCTAAGGAATCACGAGTCCATAGAAATCATGCAGAATCTTTAATAATCAGAAAAATGGGCACCTGCACAAAGATGTACATAACTGCTGGTGGACAAGTCTGAAGTGATGGGAAACTGAGCTAAAGGTTCTACCAATGTAGGTAAATCACTACAGCAACTGACAGAGGTAACTGAGTGCAACACCCTACCAGGACAACTGGCGCCAGCTGAAGGAGTAGGTGACAACAGCACTGCACACAAGCACGTGTGCCCGCACCATGGAGCTGCATCACTTCATCCCCATCTGAAACATTTCAGCAACCATGGCCAAGTTTTCTCACTTGAGTCAGCCTTATCACACTAGTTCAGCTTTAAAAACCAGCCCTTTGCTATGGATAGCAGCAAAGGGGCACCAGTCCGTTCTCACCTCCACTGTCCCATTCACAGAACTGGTGAGTGATGGGGCTGAGGTCTGAGCCCACACAGCTCAGATGTGGACATACAGAGTGAATATACCTTGCCGTGGAGTCTGAAAGTCTCCAACTTCTGAACACAAGAATACTAAGTACACACAACTTACAGCCAGGAGAAAAATTCAACCCCAGTAAAACCTGCCATCAGGGAAAAGCACATTGCACATGCCATGCCAGCCCTCATTCTTCAGTGGTGGTCTGTGCACCTCTCCAACATCCCGCACCAGTCAAAGCACACTGCAAGCACACTGCAAACCTTTATAATGTTAGCAGAGACATGAAAAACACGGCTTCAAAATGTTATTATGCAATTGCTCAAATACAAAAAAATCAGTTTTAGAACCTGCAGCACATATTTGTCTTAGAACTGCAAAGAACACTGAACAGAGGACAGAAGAGAGGAGATGCAAGTACTCAGAGTACTCCTGGAGAAGAGGACACAGTTCCTTCAGGATAACAGACAGAAGTAATCCAAACAACTGCTCCATGGGCCTGCCCCAGAAATGGAGGAAGGTACAATGGTACGATGGCAGAACTCATCAGAACCTGCAGCAGATGCTGGTGCCATGTAAATGCATCGGTGCCCAGGAACAAGGTCTCAGGCTGCAAGCAGCCTCAGCTGAGGGGCATGGGCAAAGTTTAGCAATTCCCACCCTCAGTCCCACGCAGAAGTACCAGTGCCCTGCACCGAGGCTCACAGTCAGCCCTGGAAGTCTACATAAGGATCCTTCAAGTTTAACCATACAGTACTTCCTAAAGGAATAAATACTAATAAAAATAAATAAATAAATACATAACCATTAAAAGCAATGCCTTCCTCTGGAGCAGCCCTACAGCAAAGGCATACTTGGGCCCTAATTCACCACTCACTTTAAGCTACACAGTAGCAAAGCAAGCACTTCTGCCATCACTTCTTTGGGAAGGGAACCTAATCCTGTCTCTGCACTCATCCCTCTACTTCAGCATAGAAGTTTCTGCAGCAACACACTACATCACACAATTATTTCAAATTAAAGGGAAGCTGTTAAAAAATAAGAAGATTTTAAGGAAGTTTTTCCCCCCCTCCTTTGGCAGAGCTTTTTCTAACCCTGGTCTGTTCCCTAAACTACTTCCTCATCCTACTGTATCAAAGCTCTGTGCCAGCAAAAAGAAAAAGCATCCAAGGCAAAGCTGCCCTTAGCAGCTTTATCAAACTCATGTGAAACGACAGCCTCTGCAACACCCATCCTGCTTCTGCCTCCTCTTATCCCTGCAAAGTGCTGAGCCCTCCACAAGATTTACTTGCCAAGAGCCTGTATCCATGAGTAACCCAGAAAAGCAACTTGCAGCATGTGAACACAGCACACTGCTCATCACGGGGTAAACCTGCTCCTGGATGTTCTAGCTTTGGTTTGAAATGAACTAGCTTTGGAACAACTTGTAACTGTTTCCAATTCAATTAAGTCAAACTAAAATAAACCATACTTGAACTGAAAATAATGTCCACAGGGCATTCTAAAGCGTAAGTAAATCCTTTGAAAAAATAATAATAAATCAATGCAAACTTTTCTAAGTAGGAAGGGCTGCTAGTAAGCAGAGGGTATTTGTTACAAGAATCTTTGAAACAATCAGAATTAGAAACCAAGTGCAGCTTCTTGCAAGACAATTTTCAGAGCTGAATTGCATTGTTTACTTAAGACAGTTAAAAGGATATCACCAGCATGAAATGAAGTCAACTTCAAAGTCGCACAGTTTCAAGTCCTAAACATGCCATAGCAATCTCACTTTAGGAAAACACATGCTCTATTTTTGTTAAGTGTTTCTCTTCCTCTGCTGTGCAAGAGGCTCATACAAGGAAGAAGGAACCTTACCACAAAAACAAAAAAACCCCACACAATCAAAAAAACTCCTACACTAAAAATATAATGAAAATGTTGAAGAATAAATCCTCTATCCTTTCTGCTGCAGTATCCAAAGCAGTTGTTTCTACCAAAAGAAGCATTATTTCATCATTATCTCCTCCTTTTGCAAACAATCTGTACCATAAGACTCTCTCAGTTCCCTTTTATTTTCAGCAGTCAGGAAGGCAGAAGCAGTCCCTGTCAGCAGTTACAAACACCATTTTGCAGCTAAAACCTGCCCTGGGATTCTCATGCCATACCCATCACATCCTCTGAAGATGACCTGGGGAGCAGAATAAGGAAAGCTGCTCCTGCCCCCATTGCACCATTCCCTCACCCATTTGGCATTGAAGGGCTGACTCCAGACCCCCTTTCCTCTCCCAAGAGCCGTGCAGGTCACACACAGCTGAGGCCATCGCTCAGTACCGCAGGCGGGGGATGAACTATTCAACACTCAGATAACAGCAGTAACAAAGAGAGCAGGAGTGTTAACAAAGGTAAATTAAAATAGAAGTTGAGAAAGCACCCATTTCTGCTCTGTAACCCAGCAGGGCACCCAAGAAGACACAGAAACAGCTTTTAATATCCAAAATATTTTGAAAAGGAAAAACTGTGACAAAAATACTACCTTTTACCTCTTGCATGCTATGTTTAGATGAAAGGCTATAGCTTTTTGTGTTTCCCCATCTTTTTTTTTTTAATTCTAAAATGCCAAAAATCTACAGGGAACCATCAGCAATAAAAAACCCAAGGCTGTATCTGACACTTCTCCACTCATGCTGTTCTGGGGCCCAGTAATGGAAACTTCAGTGGGGGAATCTGATCAGCACAACCCACCTAAAGAGCACCTGACAGCAGCACACCAGCAGCCTCTCTCTCTCTCCCCGCTCCCACTGAAGAAGGCACAATGCAAATTCAGTGGTACATGAGAACTTTGCTCCCAAACATCCTGCTGGCTAGTTCATTTCTACTTATCATATAATCATACAATCATAGAATACCAGGTGGGAAGGGATACAGGGATCCAATGTTTCTTGTCAAAATTTAGGTGGCATTTAAACCTTTGAAAACTTCTGCAAGGCACCCAGCTCCTCCATGGACCATGGTGGGTGGTAAGGAGGGAGCTTGCTTTGCTCATGCTCTTTGTTTTCTGTAAAATCTCACTTGGGTATTTCTCATTTGGCCTTTGCAACTGAACAGACTATACCATCACACTGACCCTGCCTTGGAACAACAGAAGAGGTCCAGACAAGCTTTTGAGAGAGGATGGAACTCAGCAGACAGTTCTATCATGTTGAAGGCTGGCAGTAGGGACACTGTGTAATCCACTATCTCCAGAGGATGGCCTGTGCTTCCTGCAGAATCTCACCAAAAGCACCTCACTAATCACTGCTACTTCACAGGCTTTATATCCAGAAGCAGAAAAAAAGGTGGCTGAAGGAAGAAATGCCAGTCCCAACATTCAGCTCCTACCTGAAATAACCACACAGCTTCACAGCCCAGCAGCCTCTTAGACTAAAGGAAAAGAAATCTCAACACCAAAGAGCACCTATCACTTCAGAGACTCAAAGTCATGCTACCCAGAGAAGTACTGATGGAGAAGCGGCTGGTTGGACACTTCCAATTACATTGCTAACAGCAGGAAGATCTTGCAGGGGGTTTCTGGCAACCAGATCTACAGCCCTGGGCACAGTTGGGAGGTTTCAAATGAAGACAAGCCAGTTATACCATGCCTGCCGTTAGGCTGACCCTGGCCAGCCAGTGCTGAGCAGATCTGAGTCCAACCCTCCTCCATAGCAAGCTTGGAGCAATCCCCCAGCTGCTTCCAGAGCTTGGCTCAGTTGTGCAAATGTCTGCAGTTTCAGGTGAAATTGCTGCAAGCTTGCCATGAGTGGAACTTTTTACATAGGGCTGCTCTGGCATCAGACCCACCACCTGGGAAATTTCCAGGATCTCATGTGAACCTCCAGGACTTCTACACTGCTCAAAATAATGAGGAAACAAAGGGGAGGCTGGTTAAAATAAGGCAACCAAGGACAGACACTACTATGAGACAAGCAACTGATTTCTGAAGCAGGAGCACAACGTGTTGACCACCCCTCCCACAGTCCAGGGATCTGACACCAGCACACAGCACACATCCTGCTCCACACACAAGAGACTGTGCAGGATGGCAGCAATATCTGGTGTACCACCTCCTATCCCCTCTGTACCACCTCTCCCTCTGGCTCTGCTGCAGAATCAATTGATGCCCACAGGGCCTCATTCCGATGAACTGGATGGAGTTCAAAACATATCCCTGCTTACACCTTCATACATGGCTCTGCTTCAACTTGGACTAAGACTACAAAACCTGTCCAACACAACCAGGCCACCTTCTCAGATGAAGTGGCAAAACCAGCCAAGGTGGTACAAAACAAAGACCTAACAGTCCCAGTTCTGCAGTACCAGAGCACAGGTCTTCAGTTTGACTCACCTGCCAGGAAGCACCAAGCTGCTCTGAGCAACTCCTCTGCTCCTTGGCTGCCCCCAACATGGCAAGCACCATCCTCCCCATCAAGCAGGGCTGGGGTTCATCGGACACATTACTCCAAGTAAAAACCCCAGTTCGGACACCTCTCCTCTCCTCCCTCAACCTAATAAAGAACTGAAGCAGAACTGGTGACAATCCTGCAGAACAAGGCCTGTGACCAAGGCTACTGTTAAGAGCAGTGAGGAGGCTGGGGAAACACTCGCCTGCAGTTGCTCAGGTGACACACTGGACACGGTGATCTGTCCAGCTGGGTTCAGACCTTCCACAAATACACTACTCCTACTGCCTCCCTCCTCTACAAGGTGCAGGAGCAAAACTCCAAAGCACACACAAAACATCAGGAAAATAGAGAAGGCCTACAGCATTAATCACTTAGTCTATGATATGGCTGGAGAGGACGTACTTCTCTGAGAACTCCAGAGGCTACAGCACTGTAGCCCAGGGTAGGAAGGTGACTGTGTACCAAAAAGCAGTGGGAACTAAGTGTAACAGCTTAGGAGTTATCTGGAAGTAGGGAGGGGGGAAATAAAGACATTAACAAAGCACAAAATTTAAGGATGTAATGATGCTCTGGGAATTTAAGACACGTTATGATTTTTCATAATTAACCTCCACTTACAGTCTCTGCATGTGAACTACGTATTATCCCATTTCATATTCCAGCTGAGGCAAACATTTGGTGGCTTGCCCAAAGTCAGCGTCACAGCTGAAACGGATCTTTTGACTTCCAAACAAGCTCACAGTGTTAAGCTGCTTTTAACTGTCTCTATGGAAGATGAAAAACAGCAAGAAGAAAGGAATTGGAGAAAGAAGTATGTAAGATTAAAAGGGACAAAATTAACAGGAGAAAATTAAAGCGGAGAAAATTAGTCTCTGACATCTGAAGGAGTTTATGAGGAGCAAATGGTGCAGACCCATCTCCCAGAGGAAAGGCCAGAGCTTTCCTTCCTCAAACCTGGAGGTGAAGGTGCTGGCTGCAGCACTCCGGGGCACACGGTGAGCCCCACCAGATGCAGTGGGACCAACTGGGTGTCTTAAGCTCCAGTGGCAAGGCCCAACGTTGCCCGGGGCACCTGCCATCCCCTCATCCCCCACACCGCTCAGGAGGGAAACCCCGCTCCCAGCCCCAGCACTGGCAGCTCAGCCACGTGTAAATCCCAGCGGCTCTGTCACGGCATGTGTTACACTGGGGGGCCAGGGGCGCCTCGCATTAGACACCAACAAAGCAGAAGGTTAATTTGAAACTCACAGCCCCGCTGCTGCGCGCTTGTCTCTCCCTCGCCCTCCCTCCTCGCTCTCCTTTCTGTGCAAAGCCTGACATCTACAGTTCTGTCTGGCACAGTCAGGGGCTGCCGATGGGAACGCCGCACAAGGACAGCGGGGACACGGCGGGCAGCTAGGCTGCACTGCTCTGGGCAGCCCACGGCCACTCAGCGGGGTTCTGCACCTCGGCAGGCACAAAGTGAGCTCAGCCCCGCCAGGGGACATGCAGGGAGCAAAGACCACCCATACAAGGCTATCCTGGGTACCACTCCTCAGCAGGCACCAAAGTACCAGGGGCCATCACACACCACTCAAGCTCATCTGAGCCCAGCTCCTGCAGCTGTGCACTGACACCGACCGCTGTCAAGTGGAGCAAAGCTAAAGAGAACAACAGCATCGTGGCATCCCCTACACGGGAACTTACTGCACCCCGGCACTTGAAGGGCAGTAAGTCTGCTCTGCTTCTGGAGGTGTCCAAGGAGCTAAGCACCAGCTTCTGCAACACAAAAGGTACATGTGAAAGGTGCAAGCTTCTGTGCACAACCTGAATCCAGAACATTATCAGACCACACACAGGAGTCACTCAGGTCAGCAGACTCTGCACCTCTCAAATCTGCACCTAAGAAATCAAGTCTCTCTGTGCTTTGTACACTCCCCCTGCTCAGTCTTCTGAACCAACATCCAGGCCTGCTAATACATTCTCCCATTACATGGCATCTTACCAAAAATACCTGGGTGGAGAATCCAGCATCATTCCAAACAACATGCACCTGACCACAGCTCTCAGCCCAAGCAACATACACTTGAAAGCAACTCAAGACAGCTGTGTCTCTGCATTCCACTCACCTCCCCCTTCTTCACTCAGCTCTCTTATAACAAGACTTAAAACCTCTGAGCCCATCCCCAGACGTCACAGTCATTGAGGAAACCCAACCCAGAAGGATCAAGCATATCACCATGATGTCACTATCAACATTTCAGGATGTGCTCTGAATTCTGTGGTGAGCATCAGTCTGTTTGCACAAGACAGCTGGTGGCAGTGTGGCAAAAGGAGGGTTAAAACTCCTGCCACTGAACCAAGCCAACCAGCCATTTTGGAACCAGGCTACTACCAGCCAGGGACACGCAGCTGTGAGTCTGAGGCAAGCATGAGGCAGGACCTGGGCTGCTTTGCTGCCAATGCCAGGGATTTCAGGGGTCGAGAGCAGCTTCCAGATGATGTCTGCTCCCAGCCTCCCCCAGGAGACAGAGGGTGTCCCCAGGAGGGACCAACGTTCCAGCAGACATGCTTGGCCATCAAAATAAACCTTTACTATGAGCTTACGTATCGCAGGCCTTGCAGGCTCCACGTTCCCAGTTACTGGAGTAGGGTGAGGATGGGAGAACACCTTTCACCACAACTGCCACACACATCATCTGTTCCAGAATCACTGCTGAGAGAAGGATCCTGTACGACTCAGCCCTCACCAGATTTAAGATCTGAAAGCCCATGGCCAGCACTTCCCGCTCTGCAGCACCGTCCACTGCACAACCAAAACCACTGGTTTGTTTTCCAGGGGCGAAGGAAAAATATTGCTACTCTGCTTTGCCTTTTATTAGCAAGAGGCATGTTTGGCACTTGTGACATAATGAAATTACAATCAACAGCTAAGTGTCTTTCTCCCAGCAGCAAACTCAAGGGCAAAGCAGGGTGGTTGCAGCCTGCCAGCAGCTGGGCTCCCTAGCATCTACACCATCCTACTGTTCTTTTAGCTTGCTGGCTGGCCAGGCTTGGCCCCATACAGCTGGGACCCCAGACCCCTCACCCGCAGCTCTTGGGACACGCTAGAAACATCTATCAGCTGGGATCTGTGCAGCTGCCAGCACTGGCATCCCTTCTCAATATTCCCAACTAAAAACTCATTTCAGATCAGAATGAAATTTAAATTGTATTTACAGTCCACCTCTGGAAACACACACAATGCACACCTCACACAGAATACCACTACTCTCCAGATGAATATCCATCTCCCACACCAACAGAGATGGACATGACTGTCCAGCACAGACAATAAGAAAGCACCAGCTCCTTGTCCATGTGGTGGGACCCCAATTGAGACCCACAGCATCTATGAGGGGGATGGACAAACACTAACATGTGGCGGCTAGAACAGCCCGTTCCCCCATCCAGCAGCTGTGGGGCCAGAGCACAACAGGGCATCTGTCCAGCTGTGGTGGGATTCCCAACCCAGCGGCAGGGACTGCTGCTTCCCTGGCTGCTGGCAGCGAGGGAAGCCCGATTCATTCACCCTGTTTTGCTCGTGTTCGTTTTCCTCTTTAAACTAGCTGGAATGTATCTATCTCTCCAGTCCCTGCCTACACACAAGCCCAGTCTCGGGAGCACACAGAGATGCATGAATCGGAGCTCAGAAACAAAGCAGGAGGCGGGATGGGCGGCCCTGCTCCCTCCTGCCCTCACCTCACCCCACGGCGCGAGGCGGTTATATTTAGGTACCGCCACGGTCTGCGGTGCCGCGGCCCCCCTCGGGCACGGCGCAGAATGCAGATTTTCCAGACAACAGACCACAACAGCTCCGTCAAAACCATTAGAGGCCGCGGCGCCCAGGCCTGCGCACAGATGTTTTGATTCCCACTCTCCTGCCACGACAGCCCTCAACAGCTCTGTCGCTGTCACACTGCCATGCGCTGGACACCCGGCCCGAGTTTTGTCTGGGAGGGAGGAGAGAAGGGAAGCCCTATTTCCCCGCTGGAACAGCTCTTCTCTTTGGTCTGCCCTTGCTTCCCCCTAGAGGGACAGCAAGGCCAGCCTCCCAGAGGAATTTGAGGAGACACTTCATCATGAGGAAACAAGCAGCACAGAGAGGTGCAGTAACCACAAGCACCCAGTTTTGTCCCCCGGGGCATTTCCCAGGCTGAGGACCCCCAGGGTTAGTCAGTCACGACAGAGCGTAGCCCCAACATAAGCACTGGAGCCCGCACACATGGCCAGACCACAGGAGCAGGTAGGACTCCGCTTTGTTCACGGCCCACCTCTCCTGCCGGCCGCAGGCACCCACCAGCATGCAGTCCCCCAAGCCACACAAAGGCCAAACCTGATCCACACCGGTCTCTCCAGCGCAAATGCACCTTCAGCTCCAGCACTGCGGCGGGGCTGGTGCACACACCATTACCACCACCTTCGAGAAGATGGTTGCTGAAAACTCTCTCACCGCAGACGTGCGAGTCCGACACTGGTGGGGGAAATACTAATGCGAGGGAGTCAAGCCCCAGCAGAACGCAATGTGTGAATAAAGTTGATGGAAAAGCCAGTAATCATTTTTCAGCTTCTCCACACAAGATATTTTTGTTACTATGATTATTTTGGAAAGCATAAGAGGTGTTAATGGGGAGACTAACGCAGGCAGCCATATGTCCATCAGGTTGGGATTTAATGATCCCCGCTCAAGCCATTTAAGTGTTGGACAGGCCTAAAGTAAATCTGCTCTTCCACAGCGCTCCCAGCCTCTGGCGCGACACCATCGGGGACCGGGGCAGGGGGTCAAAACAGAGAGATGAAAGAGGGACACGCGCCTCTGCTTTTGTCAATGCGGCCACCACCAGGCCCTGGTTTGACAGCAGCCACGACAGGACAAGGCGAGGGTGCCAGGCACATGGGGAACCCCCTACCGCCTCCGCCTGCCCGAGAAGCACCTTGGCTCAGTCCTGCGGGAACAAAAGGCAGCAGCAAGGCGGGAGGGAGGGTAAGGGGGGCTCCCGGTGAGCAAGGCCAGCGCTGCTGGGAGCAGCACTGCTGGTGCGCAGGAGAGGGGCTGAAGCCAAGTTCCTGCTGCCCATTCCTCCCAAAATGACCCCATTTGGAAAGAAGAAAGAGAGGAGGGAAAAAGAAATTTTAAAAAATACAGCAAAGCAAGCTCTGTGTCCAGACGCGGAGTTACTCTCCCCTCTAACATCCCTTTTGTTTGCTTTTGTTTCTGGCTGAAGGTGGCCTGTGGAGCGGGACCCAGGCAGAAGAGCAGCTCAGAAAGCTGTGTCACCGCACCAAGGCCGGCACAGGAGGACAGCCCAGGGCCAGGAGGCCGAGCGGGAGCCTCAGCGAGTCCAAGGCCTGGCGGCCGGGCCAGCACTGCATGGCGGCGGCAGGGAGCCCCGTACGGCCCCGCTGCCGCTGGCAGGGGGCTGCAGGAGGTGGAGGGGCTTGGGCTGCCCCACTGCACGGCCACCCCCCAACCTCTGCTGGTGCTGCAGCCGAAAAGCCACGCTCCGTCTCGCGCTAATGCCGGACCAGACAGTGCTCCCTAATGAGGGAGCATTACAATCAGCTTGTAATGCTGAATTTTTAATGCTGCCGAGGGCTCTGTTACATAATAAAGGGGGAAACGGGAGCAGAGCGTGGCCGGCGGGGTGGCCCGCTCCCCCCAGCCCGGTGCAGGTGGCAGCCCCAGCCCCACCGGCCGCCCCTTCGCGCCCCGTGACACGTCGCTTACCGCCAGCACCGTGGGACGGGTGGCCCACGGCACCCATTGGAGCTCCTGCCCTGCCGGGAGGGTTGCACAAACTTTCCTCAAGTGCGTGGAGGGGTGATGCCAAAACGCTCGCGCTCCTCTCCGCCAGAGCTCGGCCGGGAAATGATTTAAAAGCAAAGTTCAGCAGCATGTTAACTGCATGCTCTCGTATGTTCCGTGCATACGGTCTGCGCTGCTCCTCTCGGTAATACCCTAAGACTGTAAATCTATAACCACTGCAATGATTTAGTGATTAAAAACATGATAACATATTGTGTAACTGCAAACCACAGAATCCCTGCCAACTCTCCTCCAAGATACAGGAACAAAAAATACAGAAAATGTGTTGCTCGCAGCAGTCTTCCTAAACTCAACGGAAAAATTTTAATAATAATAAGAAGAATGAAAAAAAACAAACCCTACACATCAGTAAAAGGCTGGATACAATGCAAAGCTGGAAAAAAAATTAAAAGACAGTTTTAAATACGATTCTTGCTCTAACAAATTACAATCTAAACATGCCTCTCTTTTTTCTCTTTTTAAGTTTGTCGTAACTGGAATAACTGGTCTTGTGTGATGTCTTGCATATTCAAAGTGCTTTGTAATAGGATACGGAGACCAGACCTTATTTGCCTAAACTCAATGGGTTTTATTTTTTCCCCCCCTCCGCTCCTCTCCCCCCCCATTTCTTTTCCTTTTATTTTGCCTCCTCCCCCCCCCTTCTTCCCGAACAGGAGGGGTGTAAAGGGGAGGCAAAAGGACGAGAGGGCTTTAAACTGAAAAGAAAATACCTGAAAAGGGAGATTGCAATTTGTAATATGGTGAGGAAAGTCAAATATTATATATATATTTTTTTTTTAAGGCAGCTGTGGGAGTTTTGGCCTCTAAGCAGCCAACTTGACCCCATTCTCTCTATTCTCTTAGTTCCCCCATTGCAGGATTCCTGCATCTTCAGTCGGATTCG
>VZTY01028608.1:42616-94731 GCA_013400935.1 Turnix velox | reverse complement strand
AACCTTTCTATGATTCTATATAATTGCCAAAGTGAGTGCTCATAAGAGCACTAAAACAGTACTCAGGTGATAGGGTTCACTCTGTCAGAAGCATTGACATTTTGGAGATGTGAGTTCTCACAGCTTTTTATTGGCCTTGCTGGAGTGTTGCTGAATGTGCCACTGAGCTGATGTCCCTCTCTCCATCCCTGCTTGCACTTCCTTTTGTGTAAAACCTGTCTCCACAATGCAGTCTCCTCTGTCACTGCTCTACTGGGATGCAGCTACTATGATAATTTTCCTTGTCCTTAATACTTGTGCTGTGTGTGAGATCTGTAGAGGAGAAATGCAAGCTATCTTGGATCTCTCACTACAGAGAAGCAGCTTTACCATTTCAGGTGGAGCTTAGCCCTTGAGCAAGGAACTATTTATACTTATATCAATAAAATTATTTAATAAAGTTCAGAGGGATGGGTCCCCTCTGGTGCAAGGACAGGCTGAGAAAGCAGGCCAGGGTTAGGTTAGACATTAGGAAGAAGTTCTTCCCCATGAGGGTGGTGAGGCACTGGCACAGGTTGCCTAGAGAGGTGGTGGAGGTGCCATCTGTGGAGACATTCAAGGCCGGGCTTGCTGAGGCTCTAAGCAGCCTGATGCAGTGTGGGATGTCCCTGCTCACTGCAGGGTTTTGGACTAGATGGGATTTCAAGGTCCCTTCCAACTCAACGTATTTTATAATGCTACAGACAAGAGGAATGGTCAGTTTGTATGAGGGTGATGTATTTGAGGTATTTCAGCCATCATTCTGCAGATTATCTCCTCTGGTTCTATCTTAACCTCATGTGAGGTCAGTTTGGGAAACCAACAAGTGGCTTAGATCAAGCCAGTAAATTTTTAAGCAACTGTTAAGGGTAGAAGTCCATGCAGAACTTGGACTGAGTTGCTCTTACAGCATCAAGGGAAGCAGCATCACAAACTGAAAGAAATTCAGTCCAGTCAAAAACTAGTCAGTCTGAGCTTCTAGTGAGATGCTGCAGAGATGTGATTCCTGGACGAGAAAGTCAATATTGATGAGTAAGAGGGGTGTAGCAGGAGGGATGGACAGTGTGTCTGTCTTTAGTATTTCCAGCCCTGGTGTCCATACTATACAAAACACGTTGAAAAACCTCAGTTTCTGCAAGATTTGTGTAGATTAATCCAGGTCTGGAGAATCTACTTAGTAGTCAAAATACAGGAGTCTTCATTGTGTTGGTCTGTGCTGACACTGGAAGGACAGCCCTAATTTCTCTCTTTCCCACTTGAGGGTTTTTTCTCTGCTCATGGAGCTGTATGTCTGGGCTCAGCACTGAGGACTTTCTGCCATATGGGAGGAAGGGACCTGCCTTGTGTGTTGTTCTTGAGCGTCCGACTGCACCAATACCCTCGCTTCATCCAGACCCTCAGCTTTGTGGGACTGTTTGGAGTGAAACTGGTCATATTTTCTCATTACCTACTCTTCAGAGCCTATAGAGATGGTTTTCTGGTTTATTTTTCAGATTAATTCTGTTGCCCTAAAGGAAGATATGAGGAGCATGGTAGAAAATTTCTATGCAGCCCTATTTGGATATGATGAGGTAAGGAGGACATTCAGAGGACAAATGGACTGCCTTATTTGTGAAATGGATGGCATGATTGCAGTATCTATCTTGCTGTGTTATGGAAGCAGGCTTTTTAGTTACTGTGGTCATCTTATGCCTCGAATTAAAGTGCTTTTAAGAGAAAAGAAAGCATGCAGCATATTGATTTAAACCATGGGATGTGGAAGAAAGGATACCCTTTGTGCTGCTTCACCATCACTGCCTGACCATCTCCTCCCTCTGAATCCTGTTGTGCTCAGCTACACTTGGAAGTCAAAGAAAGTGTTTATAGGATGTGAGAGGGCATTTAGAGGAAGTATCTAATAATATGAGGAGACAAAAGCACCTCTGTGCCCAAGTGCCTGCAGGACATTCAAGAGGAAAGTCCTTTTTTAGTTGTTTTTCTGCTGTTCAGATGCTCATCTCTTTCACATGGTCATACTGCTTTTTCTTGGCGATTTGCATAATTAATCTCATGTAAATGTAAACTTCACAGAGGTGCAGACAGTGTTGCACATGCAAGTCTTGAATCTGGCTTTAGGTACAGCCAAGTTGTGTCTGCCTGTATCTTTTTTCTCTTCTCTTTTTGGAAACAAAACGTCTGATTGAATTGAAGACAAATATCGAGCTCTTTTGTTTTTAACTAAATTCCTGCCTTGTTGTTGGCAACCATGTCAGCAGAAGACAAGAGTTACGTGGTGATAACACCACGTAGTCTAAAAAGACAGTAAAAGCGTGAGAGAACATAGACAATAAATGCTCATGGATGTGATTCTGGTATAAGCCAAATTTAATATTAAATTTAACTGGAAAAATGTAGGTAGTTCTTGGTGGTGAGGAGTGCTCTCTTTCTCACTTAGAATGAACACTGAAAAAGCAAAACAGCAAAGTCTTAACTGCATTTCTACAACATTATATTAAATACCCTTTAACTTTTTTTTTCCCAGTTGTCATGGGCTTCACAAACTTCTGTGTTATCTTCTCTGTGAGGCCAAAATTTTGATGGTGAAGATTTCACAGTGTAGAAATGCAACTGTTGCCTCCTACCTTAGGAATAGCCTAACCCAGTTTATTTTCCAAATTAACTTGCCAGAAAATTTGTTAGAGGCTGCTCTGTAGATTAATTTAAGGCCAGGGTTGTTTTTCCATTCTGGGCAAGGGTGATTTTAACACCTTTCCATCATTACAGTCCTCTGGGGCTGTGGGCTTTGAGGTGGCTGATAGTGTCAGTTGCTGAGCAGGCAATGTGCTTGTCTCCTGTTCACACCCTCTTCACAGGCAGTTTTTAATCCCCCTCTGTGCTTTCTTTAGGGAATTTTGTCTGATGACCGTGTTCTGGCAGCAGCTCTTTGGAGAAACCTTTTCAACAGGAACTGCGAGGACCCTCGGCATCTGGAGTTGCTGGTGGAGTACGTGCGCAAGCAGGTACAGAATAGCTCATGGGGCAACTCATCTTCATTCTCTTGTTGAGAATATTAAATACTTGGTTTTATTGCTTGCATACCACGTAGCTCAATTCCATCAGTTCTCTTCATAAATATAACTGATTTTTATATTCCGTGGTAAAAACTGGCTGGTATTTTTTGCAGCTTGATGGAAAGGGATTGGAGCATCTCCCATCCGAGGAAAGGCTAAGGGAGCCTGGGTCTCTTTAGCTTGGAGGAGAGGAGACTGAGGGGTGACTTCATTCATGGTTATAAATATGTGAAGGGTGAGTGTGAGGAGGATGGAGCCAGGCTCTTCTCAGTGACCTCCAATGATAGGACTTGGGGCAGTGGGTACAAACTGGAACACAGGAGGTTTCACATAAATATGAGAAAAAGCTTTTTCCCAGGGAGGGTGACAGAAGAGTGGCACAGGCTGCCCAGAGAGGGTGTGGGGACTTCTCTGGAGACATTCATACCCCACTTGGATGCCTTCCTGTGTGACCTGGTCTAGGATTTCCTGCTCCAGCAGGAGGATTGAACTAGGTGATCTTTGTGGTCCCTTCTAGTCCCAGACATTCCGTGATTCGGTAAAAAAAAGGGTGCAAAGAAATTCATACAATATGGAGAGCAATTCTGCTCATCTGTTTCTGGATCTGTGCCACAGAGAGGTGTGACTAAATTTTCAGAAATGGGCTTGTTGTAGAATCATACATGATGTTGTGGAATTGGAATCCTCTGCATAATAAGCACAAAGCTTGAAAGTATTGATGATCTATCCGGGAAAGAAGTAAAAGGTTTTGTTTTTCAGAATTATTTTTTTCTTTCATTTATTACCTGGAGAAAACAGTATCAAGTAGTATTTGGCCTCTCAACCCTTATGAGGTCTGTGAACCAGGTTTCTAGGAAGTGTTGGTAGTATACAGCCCAGGTGGATACCAAAGATAGAAATAGCATGAGGGGGGTTCTGAAGGAAAAATGGAGGCTGCTGGAGAGGGAATTACAGAGCAGAATGTCCACAGCAGCACTCTCTGTGAGGTTTCTAGTACTGGGCCAGATAGAGATTCAGAGAGAGAGTATTTCAGCGTGTCTGAGAAAGTAGGTAGGGAAGTGAAGGCTGGACTTTGTAAGGAGCTGAGGCAGCTTTTAGCCTGCTGGGGGCTTCTCAGGAGGAACAGACTTCATGTGATGCTCAACATCTCTGAAGTTGTAGGAGAGTTTAAAAGGGAAGATTGGGAGGAAGGAAACATGTATTAAAAGTATGTGTTTTGGAACAATTTGCTGCCAAGTGGGGATTTTGTATGTTCAGGCAAAGGACAGGACAGAAGCTGTCAGCAGCTGAATAGGAAACAGATCACACAGATAAATGTGGCACACACTGGGGAGGGATCAGTGTAGCCTCTGAGGGGGCAGCTGGTTCCTGCAGGCAGCTCTGAACCATGCAGTTGAGAACTAGCTTTACATGAATCAGCTGTCTGTTACCTCACAGGAATGAGTCCTTGAGATCATGATGGTATTATAAATGTCAGCTTGGCTCTTTATAGAGTTTTTTTAGAAGTACAATAAATGCTCAGAACTACTAAGGAAAGAACAGAGAATAAAAGCAGTGTTGTCATTCCACTTCTTAATTCCATGTGATCTTGAATAATATGTACAGGTTGGGTTCCAATCATCAAGAAAGATAACCAAACTGATGAAGGCTCAGCAAAGAGCCATAAGGGTGACATGAAGAAGCTCCCTTATATTAGCAATGAGTAAGATCCCCTTCCTAAAAAACAGCTGAGAAAGAATACGAGACAGCTCTGGGAAATCTTGAAGGCAGATGAAGTATGAACAAGGAAAGGCTGTTCATGGATGCAAGAGCATGTGGATGTTACATTGGAATGCTATGGTGGCAAGTGGGTTCCAAAGTGGCCCTAAGATTTATGGAAGAGAAGTCTGTCCAGGGCTATTAAATCCCCAGCCACTTCAGGCTTAAAATCTTCAAGCTAGCAGATTTTGTGAGGGAAGGAAAATAATGTTGTCTGCATGCACTGTCCTTTTCTCCTTCTGGGAGATCTGCTGGTGGTGACTGACTGGAACAGAATCCGTGCTTGGGTGGCTCTTCAGCCTGACCCTCTGTGGCTGTTGGTGTATTCTTTCCTCTGCTAAGAAACAGCTTGTTGAATGACTTTTTGTTTCCAGTTAAGCATGGTTTCTTGCTGAGCCTGTCTTTAGTAGAGGCTACTAGTAGATGCCAGAGAAGAATATAGTGTCATGGCAAGCACGTGTACTGTTCATGGTCAGTTCCTGTAATCTCTGCTCATAGGCTCTCTAAGACAGAGGTGATATTTTTGTCTTTTACTGTCCCTTGATGGACCTTTTCCCCTTTCCACCTGTCCCTTGGCAGTGTCCTGTGGCAAGAAATTAACCCCATGTATGTAAACAGAGGGTCTTTATTTTCCTTATGTTTCACCTTAAGATTCCGTGGGATCCCAAGTATCTCTTGTTTTGTGAGAACTGGATTTGGTGCCCGGTTCTTCTCCTCCAGCTCCTGTGCTGTTATTTTATAACTCTCAGGTGCTCCCTGCTGGTCAGGCTTTTTTCCTAAATTAAAAAGTCTTCTGTGTGAAACGGCATTTCTGAGGACACTCTGTGTGGATGATGGTACTACAGTGTGTCATCTGAATTAACTGCCGGGAAGATAAAATGACTCATGATAGCTTTGCTCAACTCTTCTTTGTCCTGTCGCCAGGCTTTCAGAGGAAACAAACATTAGCTAAAGTGTCACCAAGCTTTCACAGGAAGCATTAGCTGAGGTGTTGGAGACCTGACGCAGTTTACTCCAGTGGATCTGCAGATACTTATCTCCCTCATAAGTAGTCCTCGCTTAGCTCTTTAGGTCTGCCTCATACTGTGATCTCGCTGTTCTGCTTCCTTTCTGGTTGCTGTAGCTCTTGAGGAGGTGGCAGCTCATGTCCTGTCCTTGCAGGTACAGCACCTGGACGCGTTGAGCGGGGAGGACCTGCTGCTGACGGGGGAGGTGAGCTGGCGGCCGCTGGTGGAGAGCAACGCCCGCAGCATCTTCAAGCCCCACTCCCCTGTTTACAATGACGAAGGACTCTGAGGGCGCCCTGCACGTCTATCAGTTTGTCACATCAGCTGGGGGAGCGAGTCAGAGGTGGAACTGGGCTGAGGCTGTGAGATCAGGAAGGGAAATCTGCTGTTGAAAAGAAAATATTTAATTAGATACCTTACCCATGGTGACTCGGTAGCAAATTGGACTGTCATCCTCCTCAGAATGTTCACCTGCAAATAAATGCTAGTTGGTTTGAGAACCTCTGCCCTTCTTATGACACCGAGTGGCTCTTGCTGACAAACCAGAAGACCTGCCTTCTGCCTTTAGGAAACCAGATATTTTACCATGACATTTTACATTTCTGTCCTTTGCCTTGTTTGGAGAGCTGCTGCACAGAGGCACGGTGGTGTTCCTCTGCTCACTGAATGTTGTGAATGTAAATCTGAGCTTTGGGCATTAGACAATAATGTATTTTAAAAGCCTGATGGAATTGCCTGGTTTTGCTTTAGTGGAGGTAAGAATTGCTTTAACAGATTCTGAAGGGTTTTCTGTGAAAATCCTTTTTAGAGACTTGTTTCACAGAGAAGGGGATGCAAAGAGTAATGTAAAGCCCCCCTTTGTTTTTAGCCATTTGAATGAGAATAAAGTCCAAAACATGGCTGACCTGTCACTAAATGCTGCCTCAGAGCACTCAATTGCTGATGTTTCCATTTTCTTTTCAGAGTTGTGGTCTAAAAATTTCTTTATTAAATTAACATCCCTGGTTCTGCCCATGGCTCTTAGTGGGACAGGAGTGTGCTGCCCACTGTCCCCCATAACCTTTTAAGAAGAACCCTGGTGAAAACTTGATTTCTCTATGCAGGCAGGAGAGGCCAATGTAGTAATTAGGAGAGCAAGAGCTCAGCTGTTGAGGTCAGCAGGGCTGAGGCTCTGTGGAGGTGGATGTTTCACCAGGCTGTTTCCAGGTCAGTGACACAAACAGTTTTCATTTTTCTCTTGTCTAAAGTCCTCATGTAATAAATGTCAGTCTGGGTAAAATTCACGTCTGTGTGTCTTCTGTGCCATGGGATATGGATAAGCCCTATATTATCAGGACTTAGTCCTAATAAAGCTATTGAATGAAAGTCAAAGGTGATAATCCTTAATTTGTGAAATTAATCCTTAATTTGTGACACTGTAATCTGGAGAAAGTGTGACTGTGCCTGATTGTGACTGTTCTTCCTCTGAACTTGCTTTCTTCATGTTGTGCATTTTGGGGAATACTTTACATCCCTTTTTCTCTGGGTAAAAAGCAGTGGGATGCAGAGTATGGGCTCCCAAACACTGCCTTGCTTTTTTTTTTTTTTTGTTTAATCTTCTCTTAGGGAACTTTCTGTGGACAAAAAAGGCATTTTGTTATTTTTTTTCCAAGGCGAACTTCCTCAGTTTAACTTGTTATAAAATGAGTCATGTAAAGAAACCCTCTATGTGTGAGGTGTATCCTTTCTCTGTGAAAACATTACAGCCCAAACAACTTGCTTGCAGTTTATTTAAGATGCTTTTGTTGAAAGCTGAGCTAAGCAGAGAAACCTCTTATGTGTGAAGTATTATACAGTGTGTGTGAGATAATAACACCTTGTAATTCATTACAGCTGGCTTGTATTTACATAAAAGAAGACTGAGCTGTGTAGGAATTTGCTGATTAATTTATTTTTAATGAGAGTGAAGTATACCAAGTACCAAAATAAACTTTACTTTGTGTATCTTACTGCTCCTGAAATAGGTGGAAAAATTAATGGTAGATATTTTGGCTCAAAACTACATACATTAATTCATATACAAAACACTCATTTAAACTTTAACCCCTCTCCTGCTCTGTAATTTAAACCTGTGCTCAAATTGTCCATGCCATGGGAACATGAGGCTGAGAGAGCACCACCATCCAGCCTAGTGCTGTGCATGGCTCAAGGATGGTGCTGAGGCCAGGAGGCTGTGAAGGCAGGGGGACTCACTGGCCACAGGGCTGGGGGTGACAATCATAGAATCACAGAATTGGAAGGGACCTTCAAAGGCCATCCAGTCCCACCCCTGCAGTGACAGAGACATCCTGCACTAGATGAGGTTGCTCAGAGCCTCAGCAAGGCCGGCCTTCAATGTCTCCAGGGATGGGGCCTCCACCTCCTCTCTTTGGAACCTGCGTCAATGTCTCACCACCTTCCTGGGCAAGAGCTTCTTCCTCATGTCTCATCTAACCCTGCCCCTGCTCTAGTTTCAAACCCTTGCCCCTCATCCATCACTCCATGCCCTGGCAAACAGCCCCTCTCCAGCTTTCCTGGAGCCCCTTCAGGCTCTGGGAGGCCACTGTGGGGTCTCCCCACAGCCTTCTCTTCTCCAACCTGGATGACAGTGACACCTGCACTCTCACTGTGGGACAGCCACGTAGTCAGAGTTGAACCTTCTCCTGTATTTATAGGGCAGGAGTCTCCAGCAATCTCTGTGCTGGGTTATGGTCCTTGGCATCTGCTTTTGTGATTTTTATTAATAAGGATAAAGATTTATAAGTGCAGCTCCCTACTCTGCCACACTTCGCCTCCCACTGGCTGCCAGGGAGTAAGGGAGGGTAAGGGAGAGAGGATGTGCTCAGAGGGTGAGGTAGAAACTGTTTATGAATTAAAAGAGTAATCTGTTAATGAGGAAAAATACACTGGAGGCTACACAGGACAAGAAAAAACTTTGCTTTCCAGTTGTGAAACTCAGGGAGAGAGGATGTGGATGTAAAACCCTCTTACCCTTGAGCAGAGACCTGCTAACAGGCTAGAAAATAGGCCTTTGCCAATCCCTTATTTACAAAACATGTTTACAACCAGGATTTAGAGTTCTTGAGAAAGAACTTCTTTCCGGTACCAAACCCTGCACCTTTCACACTGTGATGAGCAGTTAAAAACACTGCCTGTGTGCAGCTCTGCTTCAGGTGCAGCAGAACATGGGCTCAACATAAAGCCCATCTTTTCCCATTTGCCAGCTGTTTGTGAAGGGAATGGTTGAAGGTACTTTGCTCTTAGAATCACAGAGTGGCTTGGGTTGGAAGGGACCTTAAAGATTGTCTAGTCCCAACCCCCCTGCCATGGGCAGGAACACCTCCCACTACACCAGGTTGCTCAGTGCCTCATCCAGCCTGGCCTTAAACACCTCCAGAGAGGGGGCATCCACAGCATCTCTTCCAGTGTCTCACCAGCCTCACATTAAAGCACTTCTTTCTTATCTCCAGCCTGAATCTTCCCTCTTACAATTTGCATCCCTTATTCCTAGTCCTGCCATCACAAATCCTATTAGAAAGTCCTACCCCAGCCTTTCTGTAGCCCCCTTCAGGTATTGAGAAGCTACTCTAAGGTCCTCTCTGAGACTTCTCTTCTCCAGGCTGAACAACCCCAACTCCTTTAGCTTGCCAGGTCTTTGTTTATGCTCCTGGTTTCTCGAACATGGTCTCAGAGCAGTGCACTGGGGACTCAGAATGTTTTTAGTGAATATGTGGATGTGTGTTTCTTCTGGATGGAGCCATGTTGAGCACTTTATTGTCATAAGCAGAATTTGCGCATCAATTATTATTCCAAAGGACTTGTTCCCTCCACTTTCTCAGGTGTCTTAAAATCAAGAGACAAGTGCCTGTAGGAAGTTCTTGTTATTTGAGCTCTATCTTGGCTTTCTTGTTCCTGTGAGCAGAAAAGAAGGGCCGGCACTCAGTGTCCTCCCTTTGTTCTCTGCTGTTTGGTACCTGTAGGAGAACAGGCTCCACAGGGTCAAACCCGTTGTCTTGGTTCAGACTGATGTTCTGAGACATTCTGGAGTGGGGGAGAGTTCATCTGATACCCTTCCATGAGTACTTTGTATTTTGGGTAGCCAAATCTCAGCTGCTGTGCTCACACCACCTTTTGGTATTTATCTCTTAGGATTTTCTCCCTTCAAACAGCTGAAGTCCTAACAGCACAGGCATCCTCAGTGATCTCCACAGTTCTTGTGCTGTCGAGCTGCCTGAGCCCTGTCTATTCCTCAGGTTGCTGACTCTTCCTCATCTTCCACACAGAGATGTTTGTGGTTGTGCTTCTGTCTTACCATGCCCTTGGGTCAGAAATGCTGCTTCTGACCTAGCACTTTGAACCTACTCATGGACATGCCTTTGCCTTGGACAATTAGGGAAGCAGAAGCTGAAAAGGGGAATAAGAGCAAATTTTTCCCCTAGAGCTTTTAATGGTAAAGGATGGCAAAGCTGTGGGGGAATAAGCAGCAACTGGGAGGGGGTGGTGGCTGGTTCCTGCAGCAGGGTCCCTGTGATGTGTCCCACTGCATGACACCAGTCTGCAGAGCAGTGCGAGCCACACCATATCCTGTGATTCACTCTCGTATTTTTTTTCCACACACTCCAACTTCCAAACCCCTGCAGGGGAGGATTTCCTTCAGAAATTCAGACTGACATAGACCCGGGGTAACCTCCTTGTAGCATTTCTGTGGGACCAGTTTAATCCTGGCTGCCTGTGTCCCGGGGCTGAGCTCAAGCACCACTTGAACATTTGGAGGAGTTTCCTAATCCCCTCTACAGGTAGGATGAATAATTCATTGACCAAATTGAGCTCCGAAATGGGACTTTGTGTGCTTTCTTCCAGGAAGATGAAATACCGGTGTTGAGAGTCATGAATGTTTATGTAACTACCTGGAAATTACCGAGTGCCTTTCTAACTCCTCTGTTCCTCGAGCTGTGCCCTGACTCCAGCACTCACCTGTTGTGATGTTCTCCAGCTGCTCAGGCCCCGCTGCAGATGTTTGGTTGTGGTCTTGGCCTGGTACATGGGGTTTTTTGGACAGTGCTCGTGGCAGCTAATTTCTTAGTAGACACCTTCCTGCCTTCCTCAGCTGCCTCTTCTGATTTCTTGTCAAATAAACTCCAGTCAAGGCTTTTTCACTCTGTGTAAGAGTCTGTGTTAAACCCGTGCCCCATTCCTCCTGCTGAGCGCTGCTCCATCACACTTCTCTGGGCTCTCACTGTCCTGCAGCAAGATTAACACTTCTCCCAGCAGTCTGGGTGATGCCACTTCTCCGTGGTGTGCTCCACCTTTTGGGCAGGCTGTGCAGACACAACCTCAGCACTATCTGCTCCTGAAGGTCTGAGAAGTCAAGGGGAGGGCAGAAGCTTATGGTGCAGCTTGGGAAAGTTGGCAGGGACAAAGGAAAGACCCTGGGGCTGAACAGGAGTGAAAGGCAGGCTCTGTTGTGCTTTGCTTGTGCCAGCACAGAGAGCATCATCCGCAGGTGCTGAGGGCTGTCTGGCCTCCTCTCATGTGTTGTGATGCAGCCATCACATATTAGTAGACTCATAATCCTTCCTAAGCCTCTCTGGTGAGCTTTCTTTTACCACTGCCCCTTCTCCATGTGATTAGGGCCGTCCTGTGCATTGTGCATGTCTCCTTCCCAGAGCTGTTGAACATGTTGAGGGAGTACTTGTTTTGCTTGCAGCCATTCAACCTGCTCAACAGCTTGTTCTGCTCATTTGTGGGACAGAAATGATGTTTGGGCCTCATCCTTCCACTGGGAACGCAGTGCAGGAGCTCCTGCAAGCACGATTCCACCTTCTGCTGTTGTGTTTCAGTGGCTGCTCCAGAAGGGATGTGCTGGGAGAGCTTCAATGAAGTGGACAGATGTGCTTGAGGGCCCAGGCCACACTGATGTGAAAGATATCCTGCACTCATCTGCAGGAATCAGAAATATCCACTGTCCTGTTCTTACTATCTTGTAAAGGTACATTTATTCACGTAGGAGGACCCTGCAACCTGTTGCTGAGGCTGTTGGTGTGTACTGCAGCTCTCCCAGCAAGTAAGAGCTCCTCCACACTTCTTCAGGAAGCAAGGAGTCTCACACACACAAACCCTTCATTAACCCTAATGTCTCTGAGTGCACTGGTTTCCTTCATTCCTCATCCCACCTGCCAGTAACCTGGGCTGTCCACATCCTGTCAAAGCCAGGCATCTCAGGGAGTTTGCTCATTGTCCCACATCCTTCCCTTCATACCCTCTTCCTGCTGGTAACTAGAGCCATTGGTGTGACAGTGTCCAGTTGTATTTCTGGGTATTTCCTTTGGAAGGAGAGAGGGTTGAAATGTCTGACAGTGCTTTGTCACAAGTTCAGCACAAGGGAGCACCTAAAGGAAGAGCTACACTGGGGTCCTTCTCATGGCAGCTGTGAATTGACACCCTGAGCTGCTTGAAGGGCCACCAGAGCCATCCCATGCTGGCTTCCCCATGGCACTGAGTGGTGGGTGCCTCAGAAGAGCAACTAGAAAGAACCTACACTCTGGGCACAGCAGACAGACAGGAGGAGCTGGCATTGTCACCCTTCCCTGCCATCAGGAGGGATCCTTCAGCCTGCAGCTGGTGCCCAGTGCCCTCCTTCCACTGGGTTATTGCAAAGCTGCTTCTCCCCTAATTTGGATGAGTCTTAACATATGGATGGGAAAAGTGAACCAAAGAATTTGGGTGCTGCTGCTGTGTTTAGGAGGGTGGTTCTGCAATGCCATGGTCAGGAACCTTGGATGAAAAAAAAAAAAAGACAGTTCACACTGTCCAGCAATGACACAGATCTCAGCACAGTCACTAACAGATGGACTTTTTTCATCCAGCTGTGCTTGCTGCTCACTTCTAGCCACTCACTTCTGCCTTGTAGAACGTTGCTCTGCAGATGCCTTTCAGAAATGCCTATAGAGAAGTGTGTTTGAGCAGCACTTTGGTTTGGGGTAGAAGATGTGGACTTCAATATGAAATAAAGAGAATGAGGAAAAAGCAAATCTGGCTTCCTCTGTACCTGAGGTGAGTGCTCTCCAAGAACTGTGCTGGCATGACACAAGTTGGCAGGATCCCATCTATTTGTGCTTGAGGAGGAAGCAGGTACTTTTTGCATGTTTGTGTTTGTTTGGCGAGAACATCTGTAGTGGGACACAAGCATCCAGCATTGCCTAACACTTGGATCCCGATCAAGCAGCTATCAGCCAGCAGTTTGCTGCCCAGGGGCATCAGCTTGGAAGTGAGACTTGGGCTGTGTTTTAAGCCAGAGGGAATTTTCCCCTTGCCTTCTCTGTTGACTGCAGAAGTTTGGTAGACAACACTTTCAGATAAGATCCTCACTTTTAACTGATGAAAACTGGCCCATCTAATTCCCACATCCTCTGCTGGCAATTTGCAGCCCTGTGGAGCTGCCAATTCCAGACACTGATATCTCTGCCAGACAGCAGGGATGGGATCCCTCTCATCTATTTTAGATGTCTGTGTGGTAAACCTCTGCCTCTGACCTGGGCAGCTGGAGCTCTCCTGCTCAGCCGAGGGAGATACGCCCTTCCATGGCCCATTTCACCTGACCTGTTTCAGGTGGCTGCTGCAGGGTGAGGTAACCAGCTCCCTGGAGATCAGCCTTTCCCCACCAGTGCTGGAGAAGCCTGACAAGCTGGGCTGGAGATGTTTACATCACTTGTGCTTTCATCTGCTGAGGTCCCTGAGAAAGTACTGGAGGGAGAGTAGATTGTTACTAAACACCAGCTGGAGTCAGTGAAAATCTCTTTGCTTTACAGAAGCAGGGCAAGGTGTTTATCAGGCAGAAAACAGGCTTATTTAAAAGTTCATGTTCTTTTCTGCTCTTTAGCAAGGCAAAAAGTAGGGTGATGTTGCACTTCTTTTATGTTATCACCAAGGTGCCACTATCAGCCTGGCAAAGCAGGGCCAGGGAAAGGCCCTTGAGAAGGTGATTCATCATCTTTGAAGATGCTGACTTCGAAGTCAGCGTCTGAACAACAGACAAGGAGAAGGCCAAGGTACTCAACAGCTTCTTTGCCTCAGTCTTCACTGGCAAACCCTCTCTTCACAAACCAAGCTGAAGGAAGCCTAGATGGACATCAGAGGGGAAAGTCCCTCCTGCTGTTGATTGAAGACAAGTTTTGTGGCCACCTGAAGAACATGAAGGTCCCTGAATGGGACCTGAAGAGATGCATCTCAAAGTCCTGAGGGAATTGGCTCAGCCCCTCTCCATGACATTTGAGAAGTCCTGGCAGTCAGGTGAAGTGACTGGAAGAAGGCAAACATCACCCCCGATTTTAAACAGGGCAGAATGGAAGATGCCAGGAACTACCAACCAGTCAGTCTCACCTCTGTGTCTGGGAAGATCGTGGAGCAGATTCTCCTAGAAGCTCTGGTATTGGCACATGGAGGACATGGGGGTGACTGGAGCTTCACCAGGGGCCAGTCTTGCCTGACCAACCCAGTGGCTTTCTGCAATGGAGTGACTACATCAGGGGACATGGGAAGACCCATGGATATCATCTGTATGGACTTTTGTAAACCCTTTGACACAATCCCCAACAACAACCTTCTCTCTTAGTTGGAGAGACAGGGATTGGTGAATAAGATACTGACTAGGCGGCTGCATGCAGAGGGTAGCTGTCAATGGCTTGTTGTCCAGGTGGAGAGGAGGGAAGAATGGAGACCCTCAGGGATTCATGTTGGGACTGATGTGTTTAATATCTTCATCAAAGATCCAGACAGTGGCACTGACTGCACCCTCAGCAAGTTTGCAGATGACACCAAGCTGAGTGGTGCTGTCAACACACTGGAGGGACGGGATGTCATCCAGAGGGACCTGGACAGGCTGGAGAGGTGGGCCCACCTGCAGTTCAACAAGGACAAAGTGCTCGTGGGCTGGACCAGTCCTTGTTGCCAACACAGACTGGGAGGTGGTGTGATAGAGAGCAGCTCTGTGGAAAAGGACTTGGGGGTACTGGTGGATGAAAAGCTGGACATGAGCCAACAGTATGAGCTCACAGCCCAGAAGACAACTGTGTCCTGGGCTGCATCAGCAAAACTGTGGCCAGCAGGTGGAGAGAAGGGGATTCTGCCTCTGCTCTGGTGAGGCCCCACCTGTGTCCAGCTCCAGAGCCTTCAGCACAAGAAGGACGTGGAGCTGTTGGAGAGGGTCCAGAGGAGGCCATGAGGGTGATCTGAGTGCTGGAGCACCTCTGATGTGAGGACAGGCTGAGAGAGCTGGGGCTGTTGAGGCTGGAGAAGAGAAGGCTGAGGGGGAGACCTCACAGCAGCCTTCCAGTGCCTGAAGGGGCTCCAGGAAAGCTGGGGAGGGGCTGTTTGCCAGGGCATGGAGCTACAGGACAAGTGACAATGGTTTGAAACTAGAGCAGGGCAGGGTTAGATGAGACATGAGGAAGAAGTTCTTGCCCAGGAAGGTGGTGAGACACTGACACAGGTTCCCCAGAGAGGAGGTGGAAGGTCCCATCCCTGGAGACATTGAAGGCCAGCCTTGCTGAGGCTCTGAGCAACCTGATCTAGTGCAGGATGTTTCTATCACCACAGAGGTTGGCTGAGACAGCCTTTTTGAAGGTCCCTCTATGACTCTGTGAATGTGCCAGGGATGTCTCTCCCCATTGACTTGGTGATTATTAGAGAGCACACATTCTCTAGCTAGTTTAATCTACAAGGGTTTGTAACTTGTAGATGAAAGGCTAACTGATTAGATCAAGTGTCCAGGTAGTTTTGTGTGCCCTGGTTAGCTTCTATGGAGTTGAGTAGCTCCAGGGTAAGTGTGCTGAAGATGGTGGGAAAGGTCCCAGTGCCTCCTCTGCACAATTTTTCATGTACTGTGATGCATTCCAAACATGGTGCTCTAAATCACATACTAATATCAAGTTTGAATGTCATTTCCCTGAAGGATTTCCACATAGATGCTAAATGAATATCTGGGTGGTTGCTCCTATGCCCTGTAGCATCTGAGTGGTTCCTGCTGTGGTTCATACAAACACTGTGGGACTGCAATACCAAAAAAGAGAATGTTTGGCTTTTTTTCCAGCTGCCAGTCTAGCAGGGCTCCCAAGAATTGTGAAGCAGGATCATTAGAGACAGTTCAGGAATGAGTAAGTTTCTTGTCTAGGTCTGATTATCCACACGGGGTGTTTGTATTTCATTATAACTGACACTGAGAAGTTTGATTTGGGGCTAACTTCAAGCAGGAACAAGTTTCAGTGCCTGCATTTCCACTGTGAGCACAATGAGGGACAAGACAGGTCGGTGCCTGCTTGGCCAAGGGTGGGGGCCACTTGAGAGGGAAGGGGAAGGCAACTTGTAAATCGCTTACAAAGAAAGGGCAGGAGCAGCTTGGAGAGCTGATCTTCCTCCCCTCGGAGAGGGGACACTCCAAGGAGCAAGCATCAGGTGTGTTTCTGGGGAAGCCAAGTGAGGGAGAGCCAGCTCCTCCCCCAGCGTGGGAGGCTCTACCTGGTGATTCACTCCTCAGCAGAGGAGGGGAGCTCATGCTGAGCCCCGAGGGAACCTGTTGGGAGGAGCTCAGGGGTGCAAGAGGGCCAGAAGAGACCTAGAGTCAGACAGAGGACTAATCCAGCTGGAGAAGCACTTCTTGGCATCAGCAGCTCCTTGTCATGTTCAACTTCCTATCAGTAGAGGTGAGGCCCCAGTTCCACCGAAGCTATGGGAGCCAGCAGGGAGTATCTGGGCCACTGAAGAGCCGTGTGGAGCAACTGAAGAAACCGTGGTGGAGAGAGACCACCCCACTGGTGCTCCAGCACAGTGAGACAGCTCGGCTTGCTGTAGATGCCTTCCTTGAGCAAGGAGAACGTGGCTACCTGGGTGCCATTGCTGAGGAACGGGAGCTGCCTTTCCTTTCCACCCTGGACATGGAATATATGAGCCATCAGAGAAACCAAAACATTCCAGATCCCAATGCAATGAGAGACAAAGAGGCTGACTCTGGCGATGCAGACACTGGAGACAGGTCCTCTCTTAACTCTGAATTAACTTCTGGCACCTACTTTCCACTCATGTCTGATGTGCACCCTCCGGAGCTGGAGCTGGGGTGGCCAGGGACACCGCTCATCACGGTGTCTGGCCAGACTCAAGCCACTGTGATTTTCCAAAGAAACAAAGCAAACAGTATTAAGGATTTACTTCGCTCTCTCATCAGCCGGGCACGGACGGTAGGTATCGAGCTGCCTCCGCTAGTGGGGTCTTGTGCTGCAGCACCTGGTCCTGCTGCCTGGTCCTACAGCTGCTCACCTGAGCCGGTGCTGCTCTCTAGGTGTCACCATGTGATTGCTTTTTCTCTGCCACATTTGTAGGGGCTCCTGCTCTTTTCCTTTCCTGTAATTTCTTTCTGCCTGAGCAAATGCCACGCAGACAGTGCCCTGTCTCTCTCTCTGTGAGTGTGCAGTGTGGTACTGAAGCCTGGGGCAACACTAAAGCTTAGCTTAGCCAGCTGCCAGCTTAGTCAGCCAGTAAGTGAGACCCTGCCAGCCTTTCCATCCTCTCCCGGCAAGTCTGCACAGCCAGGGCTCTTCTCCAGCCCCAGGCATAATGTTAAGCAGGAGAAGAAGATGCCACTGTTGGAGAGTGGGAGAACACAGGACCTCAGTAAACTTGTGGGACAGAAGCTCCCTGCCCATGATTTGCAGTAGATCAGAAAGCATTGCGTGTGTCTTCTAGACTGGGTGTCTGTGCCTCTCTGAGGATGTGTAAGATCAGCCTGTTGTTCCCCATCGAATGGTTTGGGCTGGGTAGAGGTTGCCAGTCTTCAGATGCAACAGAAACTGCTTACCAAGCACAGTCCTGGTCTAAATTTACTCACTAAATTATGCTCCTTCTTACTTCTTTTCACTTTGCCACTATACTGTGTACTGAAGTAGCAGTTTGGACAACTGTTTCTCAGATGCATTTTCAGCTTATCTTGAATTTGTCCACTTTTATGATTCTTTTCCTCTGTTTCATATCAATTTTCTCATGTAGTATTTAATTTCAATAGCACAGAGGAACTGAGTAAACTTTCAGTGCAAAGTTCACTTTTAACTAGTCTGTTTCTAGGTAAATTCTCTTATCACTGCAGTAGTTTCTTATTTAATTTTACTGCCTTTAAATTCATTACTGCCTGGTGCAGAAGGCGAGAGATAAGAAACTGTTAAGCCTGGAATTCAGTGGTGTGTAGAGCATGAGCTATCCCGGGTAGATTGAGCTCAAGTGTCACCTTCTGTCACCATCTGCAGAGCAAGCAAAGGGGTGTTGTCCCCTGCAGAAGGGAGTGGGGCTGTGCAGCAGTTCAGATTGCTGAGCAGCTTCATCACAGAATCATATTTCCTTGAAATTTGTGTTATGCAAAGTATTTCTAGGTTGTCCAAAAGAAGAATGTTTTGCCCCAGGAGCTCCTGCTCAGTTGGAAACAGTCATTGCTTAGTGCTTGAGCTGCCCCTGCACCTTTGTAGGCAAAGACGGAAGTTTTGTGCAGGAAATAAGAAGTGACAAAAAGCTTTGTTTGTCCTTGTTGATTTGTGATATCATAAACCATCTGGAAAGTCCTGTGACACTTACTGTAAGTGATCCACATACTTGTCAGCAACAGGCATTAAGACATATTCTCTATTGCTGCAGGGAACACACCTGGGCAGTAGGTGCTTTGTTTATCCTTTATGTTCTGAGCTTTCTGCTTTTTCAGTTGACCTGAAAAAGCATTAAAAATCTTCAGCCCCTTATGTTCAAGCTGAGGATTTTCATGCAAAGTTTTTGACTTCTGCATGAAATATGAGAATGGGTTTAATTATTGTCCAGAGGAGGCCACGAAGATGATGAGAGGGCTGGAACATCTTCCTTCTGAGGACAGGCTGAAGGAGTTGGGGTTGTTCAGCCTGGAGAAGAGAAGGCTCAGGGGGGACCTCATAATAACTTCTCAGTACCTGAAGGGGGCTACAGAAAGGCCGGGATAGGACTTTTGAATAGGATATGTGATGGCAGGACTGGGAATAATGGATGCAAGAGGGAAGATTTAGGCTGGATATAAGAAAGAAATTCTTTACTGCGAGGGTGGTGAGACACTGCAAGAGGTTGTCCAGAGAGGCTGTGGATGCCCCCTCAATCCCTGGAGGTGTTTAAGGCCAGACTGGATGGAGGCACTGAGCAACCTGGTCTAGTGGGAGGTGTCCCTGCCCATGGCAGGGGAGTTGGAACTGGAAGATCTTTTAGGTCTCTTCCAACCCAAACCATTCTATGATTCCTCATCTATTAATAAGAAATCATCATTATAGATTCTCATCTTGCTGATTCATTACTGGTGTCTTACTGGTTTCTAGGTTAGCAGCTATGGCCAGGGTTTCCTGTCACTGGTGGCAGTACCAGCTCATTCTCAGCTGCAGTTACACATCTTGATGTAGTTCAATAGTTCATTTTACTCATCAAGCCATCAGAAAGGAAATTGCCTGTTTGTCTTTGAATGACTAAAGAAAAAACAGAGGTAAAAACCTCTTCTTGAAGTGCCAGGAGCAACTGCATGGAGAACCACTTCCTTTTTTTGCTTTTTCAGATGCTATTTCTGCATTTCAGAGATTTTCCCCATTAGAATTTAACCCTTGTACTCATGGCTGACATGGAAGGGGAAGGGGAACAGAGAGTTAGAGAGTTGGCAAGATGTAGGAAAGGTGTTGAGATCCCTGGAGACAGGAAGGTGGCACATGTCTGGAACTGCTGAGTTCTCCTGCACAGTCAGACAGCACAGCATCAGCTGAGGTGTTTTGCAACAGCGCATTTGTACTGACAAATCAGCAAAAAGGGGTTTTGTTTTATGGGTGCCTTTTGCTGCTGCGCTTTGTCCTTTTGCTTTGCTGTACTTAAACCAGCTGTCTTTGAAGATGTACATACAGATTTGGGCTTTTCTCTTTGCAGACATAAGGAGACACACCTAGGCCTTCATTTGATAATGCCATTGCAATTTTACTTTAGTTGAAGGAGCTCAAATCTATTGTGAACTGTCTGTGCTGCTTCTTTCACCCCTCTGGCACAACTCTGACACTGCACCTCTGCCTTTCTGTGCAATGGCAGGAGGGTCACTCATGGACCCCCTGAGAACCCATGTGTCACTTCAAATGGCAACATTACAGTAATGACCAAAACCACACTGCTATTGACAAATACCAGTAAAACCAGCCATGCTGGTTAGAAACCAGACAGATGGCAGCCCCAATGGGGTGCTGGTAAGTGATGTAATTCCCAAAGTGATGACTGCAGTAATTGCTGAAATGTGATTTTTCCAGAAGTGGGTTTAGAAATGTCATGATTTCAAGAGTGAATTTTCTAGAGCCAGTGGGTCAGCTATGTCTTCTCAGTGGCCTGACCCACCAAGGCTGTTACATGGGTTTGGGGGCTGTCATGACTGTAGTAAGGAACAGGGATGCTTGCAGCCAGCTCAAGCCTTGCAGCTCCCACCACTGAAGACAAGAGTCTGGAAACACTGGACAGATGTTGCTTAGATTTGTAAGGCCAGATTGACTTAAATGTCCAAGGATTTTACATGTGAGACATTTTGAACCTAAATGTGAGGATTTTATATGTGAGTTGTCAAGAACCTAAATTGGAGATGGTACTTGTGTACCTAACTTCACTGCTTTATAAGGCTGTTGGAAATTATCCTTGAGGCTTTTGACCTTTTGTGACTGTATGTTCTTAGGAGGCCTTAAGATGAAGAATTCTAGAGTCTTCTTCCTCCAAAACTTCTGGGCTTTGGGGTACACAGATGTGATTGTAAGAGCTGCCTGGTTTGTTTTACCAGAAGATGTGGTGATCTGAATGGCTCTTACTGTATCACCCGTGCTTGGAATGAGCAGCCACATTATGGACACCTGCATCTCTGCCATGCAAGGCTGTGGTAGGGCACAATCTCCTCTCTCCTCACTGCACACTGCAGAGTACATGGGGCTGTCTTCTTGCTCAACATCAACTGTGAGTGCTTGCCCACCAGGAGCAGCTCTAGCCAAATCCCTCTCGTGAAGGGACTGCATGCAAGGAGGCCATTGAGTAGAGCCTGTTCCACCTCCTGATGCCAAGCAAAGACCTGCTATGGAAAACATGAGTCTGGCTATCGTGCAAGGCTCCACCCAGCTTGCATAAGCTCATGTCCCACTGCCTGGGGCACTTGCTCCCACTCTGACGCCAGAGCCCTGCCAGGAGGCTGCCAGGAGATGCAGGTCTCCCTGGCAGCCAGCTGCATCCAGCCCTGGATGCTGGGTGCCACAGGTGACTCTGTGCCACATCCTGCCATGCTTGGCTGTGCTACTGCCTGCTCAGCTCTATTCCTCTCACAGACAGCACTACAGACTGCCATGCCATTTGCCTCTGTGAGGCAGAGGAAAGTGAGGTGGTGTGGACCTTCTGTGCATGTAGGTACAAGCAGCGCCTCTGAGCATGTGGGGTCTGGGGATAAAGGAGCATCAGCCTCTCTTAACTCCATCATATTGACTTCCCAAGCCAATGTGAGATTGTCTCCAAGGCCAAGCCTGTCTCAGACCTGAGCTTCAGATGAGCTGGAATATCATGAGGCAAGTGTGGCTGAGAGGGACTTGGCTGAGGCCTCACACATGGTCCAGGCTACAGTTCTTTTTCTTGGTGCTTCATCATGAAAGAATGGGTCACTCATCAAAGTAATTTGACTAAATTGCCTTTGGTTTTAGGCTGAAGGCCAATGTGGAAAGACATGGTGGAGGACTACTTTTTTGTGTAGGACTCAGTGGTATGTAACACAGTTGCCCAGCAGCAACATTAATTTGGGAAGATCAAGAGCTGACTCTGCCCTCTGTGCTAGATGGGAGCATTTCAAGAAGGGAGAAGAGTTTGCCACAGCTTCACAAAGTTTCTGGGAAGATACCACTGATGAGGGTTACAAAAGTGGTGCCCTTAGAAGTCAGGTCCTGAAGCCTGGGTGAGAGAGTGGAGATGCACATTTGGCCTGGACAGTAGAAATTATTTTTATCTCTTGACAGCTGCCTTGTGTCCCATGTGGAGGAAGGTATGCACCCTGCTGTGGTGGCAAGAGCCAGTGCCATCTTCCTCAAGATGTTAAGAACCAATGTCAGTGTATAAAGGCATTACAGAGGTGATATATGGGGACAAATCATACAGTGTTACCATCTTCCATGAATTCTCACTGTAAACTGTGAATGGTTCAGTGTCAGCCAGAGCCCTCAGGTAAAGGCTATCAGGCCTGAAAAATCATCCAGCTCAGCAAGTGCTCTCCTGCCTGTCTCTGTCTTCTCCAAAATGTCTGCATGTTGCCTGTCACTGATGGTGATGACCAACAAATGGTCCTATTACTTCCTTCCTTGGTGCTGTCTGATGGCAGGCTTTGTGAGGAACAGTGGAACAGCTTCTCCAGTCACATCTTAATCCATTTATGGTTGATTTCCCTTGATCTGCTGCTCTGGTTGCAGGTCATAATGTACTTTGAATTTTCTACTTCTCAGTCAACTTACTTGTAGTAGGTACCTGTCATGACCTATCTTCTGTTTTCTATATTTTCCTTCCAGCTTTTGAAGAATTAATTTAGCCGAGATTTTCTGCAGCCTCACATTCTTTTTTCACAGTGGGATGGGTTGTACTTGTCTTTTTCAGTCTCATTCTCTAAAGAACCAGTAGTTCTCTTTAAAAGATTTTCTTTTTTTAAATTACCTCCCTTGGAGACCTTATCTTGCAAGTCTTCATTTTTCTGAGACACAGGATTTTGTTTTCAATAATGTTAGTGCTATTCCTTCTCCCTACTGTTATGTTTCATAGCTATCACTTGTAATCAGGGCTGAGCTGGCAGGAGCACTGCCAGCAGGGGAAGAGAAGGGATCCTTCCCTCTGATGTCTGTAGGACACGCATGTACTTGAGTATGAAGATACCTTCTCCCTTAGCTGGCAGTGTGTCCTTCTTTGAAAATACAACACTTTTTATATTAATATGTCAGTCATCTACAGCGTCCCACATGCCAACTGAGTTGGGATTTGGAGCACTCTCAGCTCTTCTGGATAAGTGCTGGTTTTCTGGCACATTTCCTTAAGGCAATGAGTGTGTGCACATCATCCTTTCACAGAATCATAGAATGATTTGGGTTAGAAGGTATGTTAAAGATCATCCAGTTCCAAAACCCTTGCCATGGGCAGGGACACCTCCCACTAGACCAGGTTGCTCAGTGCCTCATCAAGCCTGGCCTTAAACACCTCCAGGGATTGAGGTGGCATCCACAACCTCTCTGGGCAACTTCTTCCAGTATCTTACCACCCTCACAGTAAAGAACTTCCCACTAAAGTCCTACCCCAGCCTTTCTGTAGGCCCCCTTCAGGTACTGAGAAGCTACCATGAGGTAGCTGAGCCTTCCCTTCTCCAGGCTGAACAACTGCAACTCCTTCAGTCTGGCCTCAGAAGGGAGGTGCTCCAGCCCTCTCATCATCTTCATGGCAAACAGCTCAATGTCCTTCTTATGTTGAGGGCTCCAGAACTGGACACAGTAACTCCAGGTGGAGCCTCACCAGAGTCAATCAGAGGGGCAAAATCACTTCCCTTGACCTGCTGGTTGACAGATGAGACAGGAGGGAGCTGGATGGAGACTGTTTTCATAGTTGTTAAAACTGATTTTTTTCTGCCATGGGAGGTAAGGGCTGTGAAATGCAAAGGTCTTGAAGCCATCTCCACTCTGCTCACCAGATGCTCACCATCTCGAGGGGTTTGAGTACATAATGGGTAGTTGGATGCAGATTTCACTTGGGCATGTGATTTCAACAGTCTCTTGGTGTTTTTTTTTCCTTCCACCACCTCTAGGTGATAGCAATTGTGATGGATCTATTCACAGACATGGAAATAATGTGTGACCTGCTGGAGGCCTCAAGCAGACGGCATGTCCCTGTTTACCTGATCCTGGATGAAGACTACTTGAAACATTTTGTGGAAATGTGCAATAAAATGGCTCTTACTCAGGACAACTTCCCAGTAAGTTTTCTGTCCCACACTGGCTATGATAAACAGTTCTTGGAACTGATAGAAATTATGTACCCTTTATTCTGTTTCTTTCACCTGGTCCCTGGGACTTTCTCCCACTGTCTCAGGCAAATAGAATCACAAAATGTGTTGAGTTGGAAGAGATCCCCTGCTGTTTGGTCTAGGGAATTAAGATCTGTCTAGAAGCACAGGGAAAGGATAGAGGAGATGTTTTGTGGTCCTCATTTCAGTTTTACATGCAAGCAGCTTGCAGTCAAGGCCAATGAGATGTAGTAGCTTACAGAAGGATTTGCTGGAATGGTGCAGGTGGAGGTTGAGCAGAGAAGTTACATTCATGTGGACCTTGTATCATCTCCTTTCCTTATCCCCTCTCAGCCCCTGCTCTAGGACATAGCAATTGCAAGACTTCAGCTGTGCATAGTTCATAGACATAGACATTTGAATCCAATTTAGAGTCTGGACAGAGCTGATGTCGTGTGGTATCTGGGTGGAGAAATGAAGCAGTGAGTCTCTTCAGTTGTCCTGATGTCTCCAGCTCTGCTGTAGTGCCTTGATGTCAACCCACATGTTGAAATGTGCTAATATCTGCTTTCTGTCTTTGTGGTTCAGTTGTGGTTTCATGAAGAGCCTGGTTCCCCAGTCAGTGTGGTGCCCAGCAGCAATAATGTGCAGGCAAACAACAGAAATTAATCTCTTGGCACAACAAGGTCTCTTGGAACCCAAGAGGCACAGAAATACAACTTAGTATCTCTCTGCTCCCCATACAGCCTTCCTGGCTACCATCTTGCAATGGAAGTTTGGAGTTTTGTTGTCTTTTGTTAGTACTGCAAGGCCAGCAGTCTGGGCTTTGCCCTTTCTCTTGGTTCTCTCTGAAGGACTGAATCTCTTTCTGACACTAATTCATAGATTTTCCCTTCATCTTGGTGGGGAACATTTGCAAGTTATCCAGTCACCTGAAACCCATTCTTAATTAAAAACAGACCAGGGAAAATGCAATAAAATAATGTGATGCAGCATTCAAAATAGATGCAGTAACAAGTGTCATAATTTCACCTCATTTTTAACCTATCTACACAAAGAGAGGATTTCTTTTTTTCCCCTACATGTTGGTGATGCTCTGTATTTTCTTGTTTCTCATGAGCCAGACCCATTTCATCATGCTTCTTGAGATGGCAGGTGTTAGGAAAACTGCATCATGCTGGAGCATGTTTGCTTTCATAAGCAGCTCCATCACTGGTAGTCACTGATGGACCCAGATAAACTTCATCTCCCAAAAGTATTTTACTTGCGTCTTATCCAGAAGTCTGACCATCGTTTTTAATTAAAATAAGTTAAAATCCATGGAGATGTCTATGACTCTTTGTTAGGGCTGGTGTCATATCTTGTGCTTTAATGAGTAATTAACACTTATATCCCTCTTGCAGTGACTCATCAGCAGGTCTCAATGTGAAATGCCCCTTAAGCATCTCAAGCAGTGCACTAACAGACATGCTTGATAGCCACATCTGCATGGAATGAGTGTACAGATTTTATTCCTGGCTCTGAGCTGTGACAGGATGTGACGATAAATCTCCATTTAGAATAATTGGTGACAATTTGGGGGTTAATGGGGAATTTGGGGCAATTGACCCTACAGCGTATGACTTCTAAGAGCATTGTGTGAGCCTGCCAGTGTCAAATCCTGCTTTGGCAGCTCTCACAGTAGACTTAGCCATTGGATTTTTTCAAACAGCCATCTGCTGAACCTAAAACTACTGTCTAAGTTGAGCTTCCTAGCATGGGTTAGGTCTGTAACTCAAAGGACTTGGTCTGATGCACCATTGTCCCCTGTGCAAGCTGTTAGAGGGCCTGGGGTCAAAAGACCCCAGGTGAGTGTGTGGGAATCACTGGAACAGGCTGCCCAGAGAGGATGTGGGGTCTCCTTCTCTGGAGACATTAAAAACCTCTCTGGATGCCTTCCTGTGTGACCTGATCTGGAGGTTCCTGATCCAGCAGGGGGATTGGACTAGATGATCTCCTGAGGTCCCTTCGTAGGTACCATTCTGCGAAAATGGTACCTGGCTTTCCTGCAACACAAAATTCTCATCTTGGTTGGACATCTAAGGGCCTGGATTGCCAAAAGTAAGAAGAGAATGGAGAAAATGAGCCAAATGTCAGAAACAGTCAGCCTTAGAAGGGACAAATGTAGTGAAGAAATACCGTGGTGACAAGTCTATGGGTTATCCCATATTTGAAGGGATATTTAGCTTCCCTGGAGCAGGGGAAGGAGTGGGGGTAAGAAAGTGATACAACTTGTATTACTACAGCCTCAGCACTGGAAGAAAAATATCCCTGTGTTTACTGGCAAGAGGATTATGTGCACAACTCCCCAAGCATCTCATGCATCTTGCTTCATATCAGCAACTTGTGGTGGCATTTCAGAGGACTGCAGATTAATAGAAGTTAGCAGGGACATCAGGAACTCATCAAGGCCAACCTTCAGCTCAAAGAAACATCTCCTGTGAGGTCAGACATGTTTTTGGGACCTTAACTGGTCTGGAACTGCAAATCTCTGAGTGTTTCAATGCATAGCTGTCCTTACAGGGCAAAAGTTTCTCCTCATAGCTGAGAGATGAGGATGTGTTCTGGGACAGAAGGCAACAGGTGAGAGCAGCAGGGCAAAGATTGTGAAGTTTCAGCTCTGTCCCTGCTGGAAGTTTCCATGAACTCTAGAGAAGACTGAACAAGTACTTGGAAAAGAGGTCCAAGTGGCTTCCCAGTAAGACAAACCACAAGGGGCTCAGGAAATGGTCCCCTGCACAGAAAACATTCAGCTGCATCATAAATAATTGCTTTCTTCCTGTTCTTGCCCAGCTGCCATTCCCTACCACAAGAGAGTAACTGTGGGGTTAGTTGGACCCTTCTCAGGAGGAAATTCACTGCTCTTATGACATCTTGAAGACAATGATGCCCCATGAGTGGCCAGAGAGGCTTCTTCAGTGCAACATAAGAGTCCAAACCTTCCCACCCAGCTGCCACAAGCTGCCCAGCAGATGTTACCAGGAAGCCCACCTCCTGCCCACAGGGACTCTGAGGGAGGAGAAGAGCTCTCAGTGATGAAGTCACCTGCTATGGGATGACTGCTTCCTCTTCCTCACTCCCAAGGCAGGAAAATCACAACAGTTTGTGCTTGTCTTTTGCACTGGCTGTTACAGAGTGCTGAGGCTGGCCAGGCTGAAGGCTGCTGCATGGCAGAGGAGAGGATGCCACCTCCAGCAGGTGCCCACCACCACAGGTAGCACCAGCCAAGAGGGACAACAGCCCCAGCAGTGTGTGCAATGGCCTGACCCAGCTGCTGTGGTCTTGCAGGGCTGACCCAAGGCAGGGACGAGCTGCCCACAAATGGATCTGTGAGGACAAAGGCAAGGGAGCTGGCCTGGAGGGACAGTCAGAGATGACTGGGCAGGACAGTGTAAGTGCAGCCTCAGGGATGTTTATTTACATGGCAGATGTTTTCTTTGGCACTGTATCACACAGACCAGGCCAGTAACTGCTCCCAGCTACTGCTCTGATTCTTCTGCTTTCCCCCACTGAGATGTAAATAACTTTTATTATGGGCAAAAAAAGTGCATTAAGAAAATAAGCTCCTGATGGATACTGAAAACCATATTCCTCAGTTTGTATCGGGCTGTTGGTCTGACAGGTCGAAGTTGTATCAGAGAAGTTCTTTGCAAAGAATCAGGTCTGTTTCACTGGAGTACAGCAGCTGAAAATTTTAATATAATTTTTAAATGCACTGAGAAAAGGCATTTCTTAAAATGTAGATAGACCTTTCTGTAAATCCTTATCACTGAGCAATATCTCTGTACAGAATCAGACCAGCACATTTGACTGCTTAGAAACTGGCAGGACAGCAGGGTGACCATGAGCCAGCAAAGTGCCCCTGTGGGCAAGAAGGCCAAAGGCATTGAAAGGGGCATAGTCAATAGGTGATGAGAGGTTCTCTTCCCCTTCTACTCTGCCCTGGTGAGACCACATCTGGAGTATTTTGTCCAGTTCTGGGGCCCTCAGTTGAAGAAGGACAGGGAACTGCTGGAGAGAGTACAGCACAGGGACAAAGAGATGATGAAGGGATTGGAGCATCTCCCTTCTGAGGAAAGGCTGAAGGAGCTGGGTCTCTTTAGCTTGGAGGAGTCTGAGGAGCGACCTCATTCATGTCTGTGAATATTGAAAGGGTGAGTGTGAGGAGGATGGAGCCAGGCTCTTCTCAGTGACCTCCAATGATAGGACTTGGGGCAATGGGTGCAAACTGGAACACAGGAGGTTCCACATAAATAATTTTTTACAGTGAGGATGACAGAAGAGTGGCACAGGCTGCCCAGAGAGGGTGTGGTGTCTCCTTCTCTGGAGATATTCAGACTCTGCCCAGATATTTTCCTGTGTGACCTGATCTGCATGTTCCTGCTCCAGCAAGGGGATTGGACAAGATAATGTCTTGAGGTCCCTTCCAATCCCGATGTTCTGTGATTCTGTTATGGGTCAAAATTCAGTCTAAATGTAGTGCTGCCTGCTAGTAGGGCTTTCGGAATATTATCAATAACACTTCAGAAATTATCTGTGGCCTATTAGGATTCTCCTTTTTTATTTTAAATCAACATTTGTACCTAAGTGCAAGCTGTTAATATTTGCAGGTATTTTTACCTTACAGAAGCAGAGAGTGCAGCAAAATACTTGGTATGTAAAAATCAAGAAATAATGCCTTGCTATGTTCTGCCTCTTGTAGCATTACTCCTGCTTGGAGGAGCCCATCAGCAACACACAGGGGGATAGTTGGATTTAGTTCAATAGGTGTCCCATTACCAACTCTGCTCCCTTTGCTTTCAGAACATGCGCATCCGATGTCTGAGTGGAGACACATACTACAGCAAAGCAGGCAAGAAATTTGCAGGCCATGTTCTGGAGAAATTTATTTTGATTGATTGTGACCAAGTTCTTGCTGGTACATACAGGTAAGAAAAAGTAGCCACTATTGTGACAAAGACTGATGACACTGAGAAAAATACCCCTTACCAAAGTAGTGCATGATGTTGCTTCTATCTCTTTTTATCCATTAGAATGATACAGTGCATTTCCTATTCATTTCTGTTTACAAATGTCAGGTTTAACTTCGGTGTTTTACCTTCTTCTACTTTGTCCTCTTGCTCTTATCTTGCTGTTTAACCTTCAATTAGCATTAACTGTTTCTTTGCCAATACTGACTACATCTGTCTATGACCATTGCTGGAGCAACTGCCCTATGAAGACAGGCTGAAGGAGTTGGGGTTGTTCAGCCTGGAGAAGAGAAGGCTCAAGGGGGACCTCCTAGTAACTTATCGGTACCTGAGGGGATCCTACAGAAAGGCAGGGGAAGGACTTTTTAATATGATATCGGATGGGAAGACCAGAAACAATGGATGTAAATTGGAAGGGGGTAGATTTAGACTTGACATAAGAAAGAAATTCTTTACGGTGAGGGTGGTGAAACACTGGAACAGGCTGCCCAGAGAGGTTGTGGATGCCCCCTCTCTGGAGGTGTTCAAGACCAGGCTGGACAAGGCACTGAGCAGCCTGATGTAGTGGGAGGTGTCCCTGCCTATGGCAGGGGGGTTGGAACTCGATGATCTTACTATTCTATGATTCTATGATTATTTTCATAGAATCAGAGTGCATTGAGTTGCAAGGGACCTTCAAAGGCCATCTAGTTCAACTCCTTGCAGTAACAGGAACATCCTGCACTTGATCAGGATGCTCAGAGCCTCAGCAAGCCTGGCCTTGGATGTCTCTAGGGATGGTGCCTCCACCTCTCTGGGCAGCCTGTTCCAGTGTCTCACCATCTTCATGGGGAAGAACTTCCTCCTGATGTCCAGTCTAAACTTGCCCTGATCTAATTTTCAGTTTTTAAAAATGTAAAAATATATTCTGCCAGGTCAGATGATGCTCCAGCTTGCCTTGATTCTCCCTCTGAGTTCCATTCCCTTTGTCCTTCCACACCGTGCACAATCATTTCTTACATCCCTACATATACCTTTCTGTGTCTGTTGCCTGTCAACCTGCCCTAACTCACTGTCTGTTCTAAACCAATCTCCTACTAATTTCATGAAGTGCTCTGGTTCTAGTGCTCTCTCTTGCTACTGAGTCAAAACTGTGTTGTGAGTATTATTACAAGTGGGCTCTACAAACCCTTCTAGCTCCAGTACTGTCTAACACATCATTCCAGACCATGTCCTGAATAGTATCTTTTCTTGTGGGTCAAATAATTAAAACTAATTCATTACTGCAATTAATCATTTATTGGTTCCAAAACACTTTTTCTCCGCAGCTCATCCCAGTGAACTAATAGTTTACTAATCTCCCACTAACTATGCAGCCTCAGTTAACATCATCTGATCACTGTCATTCTCTTGTTAGAGGGCCATGAGGACTCTTATTGTATTTTTATCACTAGACTCTTGAGTTTTCCACCTCCAGATCTTTCCCATAGTGTTTTCACACTGTTGCCTGTCATGTTGTCTGTCACAGACAGCACAGTTCACCAGGACTTCTGATATTTCTATGAATTTGGCAATACTTTATTCTCCCTCCAGCTGGTCTCCTTGAATAATGTTCTCCTTCTCCCTTTCTCTTGCTTTTCCATCTCCCAGACAGCCTCCATCCTCAATCTATCAGTGCCCTCATCACATCAGTGCTCCTCACTCCAAGCTCCTTCTCTACTTCTGACTCCATCATCTCCAAGGGTGTCAATCTCACCTTATCAAAACATGGTAGTGGGAAGTGCCCAGTTGAAGCTGATTATGTACAGTCTGTATAAGCAATGTGAGGAGCAGAGTCTGGCAGCATTTTGACTATCCTGAGGTGCGTGTTTGAGAACAACAGAGCAGATCTCTGCCTGGAAACATCTGTCTATCTCCATTGACTGCAGGGGAGGGATTAGGTAACCAAGATTTTTGTGTGGCTAAAACTGAGCTGCTCGATAATTATATTTGATATCTTCAAATTCCCACAAACTGGGCACAGTAAAGTACTTTTTACTATTTACTTTCTCAACTGCATCATGATTTTGTCTTCTCCATTATGATCCTTCAGGCAAATCACTTCTCCACTGGAGAATCTTTGACTGTTCAGTCACTTCATATACAGGAGAAATTCCAGACCTTTAATCATTAAATCTGTTTTCTGTGAGACAGGTTGAGCAAAGCTGCATTAAGTGGGGCTATTACACTCCTTTCCTCTGTCCCCAGTCTGCTCTTTGCCTTCTTGACTAGTGCTAAACATTGAAGTGATGAGGTTTTGTGAACTGTCTGAAGGAATCCTCTTTCCTAGGTGTTAATATCTCAGAATTCATCAATATACAGTGACCCTTGGGAGTTCTGCAATAGTTTGGATTTATTGACATTGAATTTTATGTATCATTTTGTCACTTGGTTACTCCACGCAAGAAAATCCTCTTGACCTTCTGATTATCCAGTTTCTTTTAGGCCACCTACAATAACTTGGTCACAAGCTGTGTCATGGAGCTTTTCTACCATTTTTCAGGTCTTTTTTGAATATGTTGAACGGCAGGAACCCCAGCACAAACCTTGTGGGTAAATTAAAGCTACAGCTAGCATTTGTGTTCAATCGTGCCAGGAAGACCCTTCTTTGTTCTGTAGGATCACTTCATTTTCCTGAAAGTCCTTGCTGAATGGCCATGTCAAAATCTCTTTGGAAATTCAAGCAGCCAAGTTCAAGCAGATCATATGCATCTGTGTGCCTGCAGCCTCCTGCAGAACTGCAAGAGGCTTTTGAGGCATGGCTTCCTTCCACAAAAACATGCTAAGTCTCCAGCATTATGATTATAGTTATTTATGCATCTAATCATTTTACTCTCTATTTGCTTCTACCAGTTTGTTCACTATGGAAATAAGACTGAGTGACTGGTAGCTTTCCAGGAGCTCTTCAGAAGGTTGGCTTTTACTACTTTCCATCCCTTGCTACTATGTTCAGTTTTAAATCATAGGTTATTCTCTGGTTAATAATCAGAAAATTGCTGACTTCTGGTTTTTCAAGGCTGTTTGTTTTAATATTTTCCTTTAGTGCACCTTTTAACTATGGTGACTTATTGTATGTTTTAAAATATTTTTATTTTGATAGGTACATTTTTCTCTGAGACTTGAACTCTTTAAATAATCTTCATGTTGCCTCAAGCATCTAGCCTTTTTGATTGCTCCTTAAAATTTCCTCTTACCATCATTCCTCACTTTCTCTTTTAAGTTAAGTATTTCTGTTGCAGATTATTTTGTGCCTGAAAGAATATTTGATATGTATACATCATGGTTATTTTTTTTCCCGAGTGGCCATTCCAAAGAAACTTTCTGAACTCATAATGTTATATCTCCTTTTGTTGGTTTTCTGCCTAGTTTCTCCCAAAAGCATTCATTTATAGCATCCAAAATGCAGCTTCTGCAACTGTCCTAGTAATGGCCCCAGGGATTTCACAGCAGAGCCCTAACACTGTTTTTCCTGTTTGGGAGTGGGATCTTAATCCAACAGTGGGATCATTTGTTGAGATACAGTTTGTCTTATTTGTTTTTTTTCCCATGTTTTATGCCACCGCCCCAGCAAAATCCACTCATTGTCCTTCCTGTATCATTTCTACCCCTGCGGTTTTACTGTTTCTTGATTTTCTTCTACCCAGTGTGTTTCTGAGATGCCTGCTGTGTCAGAAGCATGTCAGCTCAGGTATTTCACAACATCTATTTCTTTAGTTCACAGAATTATAGAATGGTTTGGATTGGAAGGGGCCTTAAAGATCATCTAGTTCCAACCCCCCTGCCATGGGTAGGAAATGTATATATGCATGTAAACATTTGTGTCTCATCTGGTTCTTCAACACTGTGCACTTTTCTGAAAGTTTTATTCATTCAGATGTTCTCCCCCGATTCTAATTCCTCACTGAAGTATTACTTGTACATCCTGTCCTTGCATCAAAATAACTTTTTCTTGCTTTTATTCCTAAAGCCAAGTGGGCAGTCTCAAACTGTCTGGCCTTCTACACAGTACTTCTTTGCTCCAGGGTTTGATTTAAAACCTCCCCATATCTCCCTTGATCTGGGTGTTCCTGCTCTGGCAGTAGGATGGGACTAGATGATCTCTCCAGGTCCCTTCCAATCCCTGACATTCTGTGATTCTGCCTTATCTTGTGCAGACACCAGGTTTCATGTCTGTTAAAATGGAATCCAGCTTTCAGTATAGAGTTACTGTTCCTGCAGCTTTCCATTTCCTTGTGATTCTACCATCTTTCCTTAACATAATGTCCATAACCCTATCCTGAAATGTTCTGTCACATTCTAAGCATGAAAGAAGGAGGCATTTTCTAAGGTTGACAATAAATCCATAGTCTTTATTAGCTTCCTGCTTAAGTGCTTTTATTGTACCCATGAGACTCATCTTATTTCTTTTTATTTTTCTGGGGCCTATGCAGTGATTAGCAGCTTCTCCATAGTGCTCCATAACTTAGATCCAAATGTCTCTACTATCCTTCAATCCAGTGAGCCACTTGCTCTTTGTTCTTTGCCTTCATCCTGGAACATGAAGGACTACATCTGTGTGGATGCCCATCTCCTGTGGACTCCAACACAACCTGGTACCCTTCCCAGACTCAGCATTTCCTGTTCACGAAAGAATTCCAGCTGAGTGAAAGGGTTGTGCATGTCTTGTAGTTCCTACACACCCAGGATGTTTCTCTTTTTCCTAGTGCAATGACACTATAGATGTGTGTTTTCCTTAATGCATTCCCTAACCCCCAGAGCTGCTGCCAACTCATTCTCCAGCTTGTACTTGTGCACCTGATCCTAGATGCCTGGACTGAATTTTCTTTGAATATTTTCCTGTTGAACTGCATATGGGTTTTCTTCAGAACCTTTTTCAAACTCACACCTGTGCAGTCCATTTCCACTGGATGTGATCCGAGAACTGAACAATTGTGCTTCATTATTGAGGCTGTGCATGAAAGTATTAGAAAATAGCAGAATTAAGATGCTAGATCCCTCCAGCTTCAAGACATCCTTCTAAATTGCCACTGAGTCCAGACATCTAATCTCTCTGCAGTTTCTCTTGCCTTGTCCTTGATACTAGGTATTCAGTGCCTTTTAATTCTTTTCCAGAAAAAGAATTAAAAGAAGAGACTTTTTGCTTCCCAAGTGCATCTCTTTTTATCCTCTCGTTACACTTCTAGCCAACAGATTCCCTCTCTTATGAGCCCTATGCGCAGTGTACACTCACACAGCAAGAGCAGTATGTGTGTATATATATATATATATATACACATCATAGAATCATAGAATGGTTGAGGTTGGAAGAGACCTTAAAGATCATCGAGTTCCAACCCCCCTGCCATAGGCAGGGACACCTCCCNTCACTGTAAAGAATTTCTTTCTTATGTCGAGTCTAAATCTAACCCCTTCCAATTTACATCTGTTGTTTCTGGTCCTCCCATCCCATATCATATTAAAAAGTCCTTCCCCTGCCTTTCTGTAGGACCCCCTCAGGTACTGATAAGTTACTATGAGGTCCCCTCTGAGCCTTCTCTTCTCCAGGCTGAACAACCCCAACTCCTTCAGCCTGTCTTCATAGGGCAGTTGCTCCAGCCCTTTCACCATCTTCGTGGCCCTTCTCTGGACCTGCTCCAACAGCTCAATGTCCTTCCTGTGTTGAGGGCTCCAGAACTGGACGCAATACTCCAGGTGGGGTCTCACCAGTGCCGAGTAGAGGGGCAAAATCACCTCTCTGGACCTGCTGGTCACACTCCTCCTGATGCAACCCAGGATTTAGTTTGCCTTCTTGGCTGCGAGTGCACACTGCTGGCTCATGTTGAGTTTGTCATCAAATGACACTCCCAAGTCTTTCTCTTCGGAGCTGCATGCAAGCCACTCTCCACCCAGCCTGTATCTGTGCTTGGGATTGCTTCGACCCAGGTGCAGGACCTTGCACTTGGCCTTGTTGGACTTCATGAGTTTGGCTTGGGCCCACCTCTCAAGCCTGTCAAGGTCCCTCTCGATGGCATCCCTTCCTTCAGGTGTAGAATGGTTTGGGTTGGAAGGGACCTTAAAGATCACCTAGGGCGAAACCCCCTGCCATAAGGCAGGTTTGCTGTAGGTCTCCTGCTCTCCACTACACCCATCCTGCCCCACTGGAGGAAAGAGAAGAGGGTTTGGAGCTCTATGGGCCCTGCTCCTATGAAAAAATTATCATTGAGAATGATTTATGTCTTTTCATACTGAACCACACATGTTAATACTGTTCTCTATGCTGGCAGTTTCCTTGACAGATTTGTAAATGTCCTTCTTATTTTCCAAATTACACTTGATCTGCTGAACTCATTCTGACCTATTGCTGCCTAGTGATATCAATTGGGCCTGTTTTTACAGAGTTTTCTAAGTATGGGAACTGCTGGTGTCATAATCAACAGCAGGCAAATTAGTTTGGACCCCTCATCTCTTGTGTGTTTCTTGATTAAACCTAAACTCCTTGTGTTTTCCATCTTTAATATAACATTTCCTGTAAATAAAGACGAGGAGTAAACAGGGTTTATTGAGATATCTAGCTATGATCTAAAATCCTATTTCTATATTTGGTATTTAGTATAATTGTAGGCACCAAAATAAATTGTATGTTTCTTTGAGCACTAATTAAATGTAACAGAGCAGAGGGAATGAAGGCATTTACTAATCTGGTAAAGGAGAGGAGCTGAGGGGAAGGTGGGGCAAAAGCTAAACAGGACCTTGAACAGGAAAATTAGAGTAAATGTTTGCCAGATTAGGACTAGAGAAAAGACATGGTGTTATTGGCCTGAAAGGGAGTCACATGGATGTTTGAGTTGCCGTAGAGGAGATTAAATTTCTCAGCTCAAAAAAGACAAATTATTGGGTACAGAACAGGAGAAGCTCGTTGCTCTGAAAGAAACTCGAGATTTGAGGTTGAAAGCAATACAGGTGAAACTGAAAAACGAGAGAAGGAAGTTGAGAGGATTCCAGAGCTCCGCACCTGGCTTCAGGACGTGTTTGCAATGGGAAGGTAAAGCCACCAGGGTTTGAATCTGGAGAAAGCCTGCAATTTCCTTAAAAGAAGGGTGCTCACACTCTCAGGTACTTGTGTTCCAAGCACGAGGAAAGACATTCAAGAGTGAGTTTCAGATGTAACTCAATGAACTGTCGCCTCAAGAAAGAAATTATAATTAAGCAGAAAGCAAGTGCATAAGGAATGAAAAACAGAGTGTATCAGGCAGGAAACCCCAGGCTGATGTGTGCAGCACTAACATGGGTGTTGTCAGAAGGTAAGCTCTGTATAACCTTGAGGAGCACACCAAGGCATAGAGGAAGAAGTCCCCAGGTATATAAATAAAAAGCGTATCCAGAAGAAAGAGACAGGGCACTGCTGTAAGGATGAATAAGAAATATGATAACTGAGATGGGATACCCAAGTTAACAGAATACATTTCACTCCTATTAATCAAAATGCAGATGAAAAGTGAGGAATGGAAATTATTTCAAGTGCACTGGAAGCAAAGTTAAAGAGCTTACTACAATAAGTCTTCTGATTGACCTCTTATCAAAATATCACTTGACATTAGAAGTCTAGTAAGGAATGATGTAGGATCTACAGCTACAATGAGCAAAATTGATACACAGAGGTTTGTATTGGCACACACAGAGCAAAGAATGCCTTTGACAGCCAAAGGGACCAAAAATCGATAAAAATAGGAGGAGACTGAGGGGTGACCTCATTCATGTCTATGAATATGTAAAGAGTGAGTGTCAGGAGGATGGAGCCAGGCTCTTCTCAGTGACCTCCAGTGACAGGACAAGGGAGAATGGATCTAAGCTGGAATACAGGAGGTTCCACAGAAATATAAGAAAAACCTCTGTTAGGGTGAGGGTGAGAGAAGAGTGGCACAGGCTGCCCAGAGAGGGTGCGTTGTCTCCTTCTCTGGAGACATTCAAACCCTGTCTGGATGCCTTCCTGTGTGACCTGGTCTGGGAGTTCCTGCTCTAGGAAGGGGATTGGACTAGATGATCTCTCCAGGTCCCTTCCAATCCCTGATATTCTGTGATTCTGTAAAAGAAACAAAAAACCTTCTGCTGCAAATCAGTATCTCATCAGTTGAGAAAAACTGGAGAAGCAGAGTCTGCAGACCTGTGTAATACAGCCATAGAGAGGCTGGTACGACCCTGGACAGTGTGGTGGCTGTACAGAGGGGCTCCCAGAACCAGTCCCGCTGCCGAAAGTGATGACGAGACTCAAGAGTCTGGCTGAAGCAGCTCAGGAGGCTCTGCCCGACCCCAGGGCAGGGGAGCTGCGGCAGCCCGGGGAGCTGCCCCCCGCCCTGAGCTGATGCTGCAGCCCCATCTCCTGGCCGAAGGCTGAGCTCTGAGCTGCGAAGGTTGAGGGGAGGTGGATGTGGTGCCCCTGCTTTGGGAGTCTCCCTGGACACAATGGACTCTGTACTACAGCCCTCTTATCCCAGATTCCTGCCATTTGTGCCTCAGGGTGGTTCAAATCTGGACGCAGCGGTTTGTTATGGGAAACGTAAGGGCAGGAGAATCCTTCCACTTCTAGAAAATCTCTTCTAGCACCCACAGTGCCCTGCAGTGAGGAGCTCATAGCTAGCTGGGGTCTTGTGTTGGCCTCTTCTTGTCTGTATTGAATTTGTAAACTTTTAACTGCATTTGGTCCCTCATTTTTGTACCAGAAAAGACAAAGAATCACAATTTCCTCCTGTTTCCTCTCTACCATTCACTGGGGAGAAAGACCTTCATCAGTTCCTTGTGATGGGGAAAGTCGCAGCTGGTCACATCATCCTGCCCTGCAAACCTGTCCTGTGGAAAAAGGAGGAGGGTTGTGCTAGTGGGGGGACTTACATGATGCCCCTCCCCCNNCTCAACCGCCGCCCCCCCCCCCCCCCCCCCCAGATCCTGTCATGACACTGGAGTGGCAGAAGACAGGACACAGTAATGCCTGAACTGGGGAGAGAACTGTAAGAAGCAGCATCAGTGGCTGGGACAGTGATAAGACCAGGGCAGTGTGTGGCTGGATTGGAGGCTGCTCCCCTACAGGAACAAGTCCTGTCATTGTGCTTGTACTGGGACTGTCTGTCTGCACCACTTCTGTAGGGAGGCAAGACTTGGGTCAGAGAGTGCTGAGAGAATGTGGAAGTCCCTTTGTAACAGGGGGAAGGAAAACCTGTTAATATGAGGCCAGAGGCTTTGATGGGCACCTGTTGTGATGTTTCTCCTAAACCATTGGAGTCTGAGACATGAGACCTCATAGCCAAACTGAGGGGAGCAAACATGGCCACTTGCACATGTGTGTAGCCAGGTCTGCTGGCAGCAGTGGTACAGAGATGGTAGGTGTTACCCTCCACTGGGCTGGCCAGGGTCCTCTTGCAGTTCACAGGTGTTATGGTTTGAGAAACCCACAACTTATTGTAATTTAGACAATTATTCTCTCACCTGATGACTCCTCCCCAACCAGGAAGGAGAATCAGGGAAAAACAAGGAAACCTGAGGGTTAAAATTCAATCAAATCATAGAATGGTTTGGGTTGAAAGATCAAGATCAAGATCATCCAGTTCCAACCCCCCTGCCACGGCAGGGACACCTCCCACTAGATCAGGGTGTTCAGTGCCATGTCCAGCCTGGCCTTAAACACCTCCAGGGATTGAGGGGGCAACCACAACCTCTCTGGGCAACCTCTTGCAGTGTCTCATCACCCTCACAGTAAAGAATTTCTTTCTTATATCTAGCATGTTTTAGTTCTTTTGACCTTGCTGCTTCTTTGCTGTTGACCTTCCCAAGGAACCCATGCTGAAAAACTTGGGCAAAATTGAATAGAATAAGACTAATTAACATTAGTAACACTAAAGAACCAATATTGATCCCGATACCAATACATCATAAAGAATTACTATCCCTAGCCCACTCCCCCAGCAGAAGCTGTGCTCTGCTTTCAGTGACAGCCCATGCGGGACACTGGCTCTGGCAACTGGGGTTAGGCGTTCTCTGGATAGCAGCCATCAAGGAAGAGAGAAACTATGCAGCAAATTTAGTAATTTATGTTGAATGTACCCTTCATGGCATGAAATAATCCCTTCAGCCTACTGGGGTCTCACTTCTCTTCATCCCTGTGTCTGGCAAGGCTCGAAAACACTGAGACCTTGAATCCGACATAGCCTGTCTGGCTGTGAAGAAAATATTTTCATGAATTCAGACACTAGAGTCTTCTAAAAGTGCAGTTTCCCCAGGCATTAGAAGATAAATTAATGCTGTGTTGCTCTATGCAGGCCAATGTTGGCAGAACAAGGGACACTATTCTCCCCTTTCAGCAGAGAGGAGGTTGAGCATCTGAGTGCATTTGTGATTTTTAGGAGTTGAAGTGAACACAAGCGAGTGTGTGAATGGAGCAGGTCCTGAGCTAGGACATGTCTAAGCCCCTTGCAGTGCAGAGGCAACACCCTTGTGCAGAAGGCTAAGAGCAGGACACACCATGGAGGGGAGTGAGCAGCTCCCCTGGGACAGGGCGACACCGACAGCACGGAACCTCCCGTCTGCACTCCTGGGCTTCTTCAAAGAGCTCTCACAGCTTTGTAAGAGATAACTTACTAATTATGTCATATTCACCACTATGGCTATTCATTGTATCCTTTAGAAGAGACTCTACTAATTTGTGCTGTGGAGTTACGAGACTTAATGGTCTGGAACATTACAAAAATTACATCACATTAACAACATTCCACTCTTCCGATAACCAGGCCACTTGCAAGAGAGAGATAACACATCCTAGTTAGGATTGAGCTATTTCATCCTTGCATTCCTTTGGTGCTCTTGTGTTAATGCTGCCTTGGTCCAGCCAATTTCTTACTATCTGCTTTGCTGGTATGTTTTCTAATCTCTTCTACAGAGATTTCAACATGAGACTGATCCTCCCTTCTCTTCTGTATGAAGTTGGGTTCAGGGCAGCAATTATCCCCAGTTCCTTCAGAGTAAACATTGATTCAGAGGGATTGTCTGAGCACTCCAATTGCTCATGGGCTGTGTGTGAGTCCCACAGAGAGCTCAGTGCTCTTTCTTAGGCCTTTTGCAAAGTGTGACCCACCTTTTTTGACAGATGCACTTCCTGAACTTAATGGTTTCTCCCCTGTCATTCCACCATCTCAGCTATTCTCTGGGTTTGGGGTTGGGAAGTCAAATGATTCTGGGAGGGGATTTTGCCCCTCTACTCAGCTCTGGTGAGGCCCCACCTGGAGTATTGTGTCTAGTTCTGGAGCCCTCAGCATAAGAAGGACACTGAGCTGTTGGAGTAGGTCCAGACGAGGGCCATGAAGATGATGAGAGAGCTGGAGCACCTCCCTTCTGAAGGAGTTGGGGTTGTTCAGTTTGTGGAAGACAAAGCTCAGGGGGACCTCATGGAAGCTTCTCAATACCTGAAGGGGGCTACAGAAAGGCTGGGGAAGGACTTTTTAATGGGATATGTGATGGCAGGACTAGGAGTAATGAATGCAAATTGGAAGAGGGGAGATTTAGGCTGGAGAAAAGAAAGAAGTTCTTTACTGTGAGGGTGGTGAGATACTGGAAGAGGTTGCCCAGAGAGGCTGTGGATGCCCCCTCAAGTCCTGGAGGTGTTTAAGGCCAGGCTGGATGAGGCACTGAGCAACTGGGGGTAGTGAGAGGTGACCCTGCCCATGGCAGGAGGGTTGGAACTGGATGATCTTTAACACCCCTTCCAACCCAAACCATTCTGTGATTCTATGGTTTACACTGAGCCTCCAGAATAGTATTTCTAGAGCACTCTTCATGCCACCTGCAGATGTTTTTCACATTTTCACTACATCTTCATTCTTACTTAATGTACTTGTTTTGATATTCAGGGGAAGAGTATTAATCTTTTCATTTTAAGTTGCTCCTCGAGGTTTGTGTTTGCTGGCTGTGAGTATACTACTTTCTTCAAAACATTATGAACCATAACAAAAGCCCACTGAAATTGAATTACCATTTTAGGCTTGTTCTTCTGTCATTATGCAATGAGTAATTTGAGTAATCTCAGATTTGCATACTTCAGAGAAAGCTTTAATGACAAAAGCTGGGCAGTACTCCATGCTTGAATTCTAAAATCAATGTTAGGGATCTCAGCATTCTGTTTTTATTTTCTTTGTAGCTTCACCTGGCTTTGCAGCCAAGTCCACACCAGCCTGATGACCCACTTCCGAGGTCAAATTGTTGCTGAGTTTGACAAGGAATTCCGGTACCTGTATGCAGAGTCCCGAGCAGTGACCAACTTCTGTGTGCCAGATCCTGGAACGTTCAGCTCTTCTCAGAATACCTCAAAAGTTGCCAACTCCTTTTTAAAACCCCCCCAGGTGAATGATGCTGAAACCTTGAGCCCCTCCAGCAGCCTTTCCAATGTAAGCATCAAAAGCATAAAAATGTCTCCCTTTCTGAAAAATTCCTGCTGCAATGTACACCAGGAAAAGCAAGATTCAAGCTCTGATTCTGGTAGTAAGAAGGGTAAGGAAGATTTATCTGTGAAACCCAATTGCCCTAAGCAGCAAGGAGAGCCACCAGACTCACCAAATAGTCCTCCAAATAAATCTACCCCAGCCTTGTATCACAAACCAAATCTCATGACAGCAAGGACATTCTTGCAGCCAGAGCCTTGCCCTGCCCTAAGCTCCAATAAACCCAGTTATGAAGGGGACAGTAAAGCCAACAGTGGCCACTGCTCCCCACTGGATCCAACACTGCAGTTCCTTTCTGAGGACCCTGGTAGCAATGGGATGAGTATGAAGCATAAAGGGCCTGCTGCCACCTCCAAGGAACTGACAGCAGAAAATGAGAACACTTTTTATGGGATGGAGAAAAGACAGAGTCCCAGAGAAGGCAAAATGGAGCTACTGTCAAGGTACAACCAGCTAAAACGAGATAAAAAGCCTGCAGTACCTTGCTATGATAAACTCACTGAGGATGTGCTGATGGAAAAGAACAGTGCATATGGGGCTGAGAAGAGAATGACTCTGGGGCACAGCAAGCTGGACCTCATCACCAAGTACAACAAGTTAAAATCTAAACATATACACAGTCGCTTCGAACTCTGACCTGGGCCTTGTGGTGTCCTTTGGTCTTATTTTCAAGTGGTTGCTTTTCATCATCAACTGTCACATGTGGGGCTTGAAATCAAAATATGGGTGGCAAATTAATCTTGTTCCTGTTAAAAGGTTTCTGTGCTGTTTCTAACATTTGCAGGTGACTGATTCAGGTGACGTTAATGAGTAGAGTTCAAATTTCCAATTACAGTTCAGCTTGAAAATACATAAACACAATCCATACTTCTACGTTCTTCTTAACCATTTGAGAAAGAATTTTTCTTTCTCAAAGAACAAATTCCCCCCAAACTTATGGCAAACCCGTTGCTACAGATGGAAACTATTTGGCCACTGTGGTCTTCAGGGTGAACTCAGGTTCTCATTGTACTGAGATTCCTCTGCCTGTATCCATGTGCTGAAAATGAAACAGCCAAAGGCAGGACAATAAAATAAAGGAGCTGTTCTGCTGGAAAGAGCTGTGTTGGGTCCCTCATGGGAAGGAGAGTACCTTAAGCTTGTCCAGGGCCCCTCTGTGCTGAGCTGGGCCATGCCAACAGGACAGAGATGGCCTATCTGGGCACTTGGTTGGCATCTACACACTGCTGACATTAGTGGTGTCTGCATATGGGTGGTGTCTGCATGAGGGTGAGTCATATCTGAACAGAGCTGGCAGCTGGCACAGGTCATGCCTGAACAGAGGTGGCCATATACTCCAAGGGACATGTTGAGGCATGGTGGGTGGCATGTCTGCAGGCAGGTGACATGTCTGCAGCAGTGCATAGTGTCAGCACAGAGCTCATGGCTGCACAGGGGTGGTGTTTCTGCACATGGGGACATCCAGAGGGTCCATGCCTGCAAGCAGATGCAAGCAGAGGGTCCATGCCTGCCCACGATGGGCACACAGAGCAGTGGTGGCACCTTCAGGTGTGGGTGGCCTCTAGGGGCACGGGGGGGCTGAGCTTGTTGTGATGCTGCCGGGCAAAAGGGCATGGCAGAGGGCAGGGTGCTCTGGAGTGCCCCAGGGCTGGTCTTGGGACTGGATCCTCACGAGGAAGCCTGCAGCAATATTGGAGGGGAGTCCAGAAGAGGTCACAAGGATGATGCAAGCACTGGAGCCACCTCTGATGTGAGTCCAGGCTGAGAGAGCTGGGGCTATTGAGGCTGGAGAAGAGAAGGCTGTGGGGAGACCTCACAGTGGCCTCCCAGTGTCTGAAGGGGCTCCAGGAAAGCTGAGGAGGGGCTGTTTGCCAGGGCATGGAGCTACAGGACAAGTGACAATGGTTTGAAACTAGAGCAGGGCAGGGTTAGATGGGGACATGAGGAAGAAGTTCTTCCCCATGAGGGTGGTGAGACACTGGCCCAGGTTGCCGAGAGAGGAGGTGGAGGCCCCATCAATGCCGGGAGACATTGAAGGCCAGTCTTGGTGAGGCTCTGAGCAGCCTGTTCTAGTGCAGGAGTGGGACTGGATGGCTTTTGAAGGTCCCCTCCAGCGCTGACTCCAAGCCCATGGCGGTCCCGGTGGGGGCGGCACCTCCGGCCGCTGGGGGCGCTGTGGCCGCTCCGCCCCGCCCTAGTCCTCCCGCCCGCCCCCGCCGGAAGCGGAAGTGGCGGCGCCGCGTGGGTGCGGCGGAGGTTGTGGGGTTGCTGTCGTCCGACCCCATTCCGGCCATGGCTGTTCGCGCCAGCTTCGAGAACAACAATGAGTTGGGCTGCTTCGCCAAGCTCACCAACGCCTACTGCCTCGTGGCCATCGGCGGCTCCGAGAACTTTTACAGGTGAGGGAGCCCCGAGGATTCGGCCTGGCCCCAGCCGCCCCCTCGGCGAGCCCCGCGGCCCTACCCTGACGCCGCTTTTTCCTTGCAGCGTCTTCGAAGGGGAGCTGTTCGGGACCATCCCGGTGGTACACGCCTCCATCGCCGGCTGCCGCATCATCGGCAGGATGTGTGTGGGTAGGTGGCGGGGCCCGGTGGGAGGGAGCCCCGGTGGGACGGGAGAGCAGGGCCGGGGGAGTGCGGGGGGTGTGTGGAGCTGAGAGGGGGGTTCTGGGACGCTCCATAGGGCATCGCTGCCTGTCCCGGCTGTTTCTCTTGTGCCGTGATGAGGAGTGAAAGTGGAAAAGCTAAAACTCGGCCGGTAACCGAGAGGGGGGAGCTTTTGCTTTGCGGGGCTTAAAGGTAAGTTAAAGACCCTTAATTCTGTCCGGTAAATTTGCGTACGTCCGGGTTTTTTTTTAAGGGTGCGGCGCCAGCACTGGAGGGGCAGGGCCCGGGCAGGGGTGAAAGGCTTTCACCTCTCTATGACTGCCAGGGCCCTGTTTGGTCACAATAACTTGCTTGTCTTTGGTCCCCATGAACTGCCTTTGTCCACCCCGCTGCTCTGCCAGAGGAACTCAAACAGTGTCTCGAGCGTTTTGTGAGGCAATCCGTACCCACAGGGAAAACTTGTAGTCAGAGCATGTTTAGAGAACCTCTGGCTCCATTTAGTCCTGCTGAAAAAGAGAAGCTGTTAAGGGCAGTGGCATTAATCTCTTTCTACTCTGAGATAAGTCTGTGCTTCATCTTATTTTCCTGTTAACAGTGGGGCTGTGTCATTCTTAGATGTTCATGTTATTTGGCTTGGGCTGAACTCTAGACTTGGGAGGAGTCAATTCAAGCCTGCCATGGGAGGGAGTAATTCAAGCCATTGGATGCACATCAGGAGTGCAGGAGGTTCTGTGGAAATACTGGGGTTTTAATCTCTTTTTTTCTTTTTCTTTTTTTTTTTTTTGTGTCACATTAGGAAACAGGCACGGACTTTTGGTCCCAAGCAGCACAACTGACCAAGAGCTTCAACACATCCGCAATAGTCTTCCAGATTCTGTACGAATTCAACGAGTAGAAGAGCGTCTCTCGGCACTGGGCAATGTCACTACCTGCAATGACTACGTAGCTCTTGTTCATCCAGACCTTGACAGGGTATGTGGCTCTGTAACACTTTTAAATCCATTGTGGATGCATGTAAGTTGATTGCTCAGCTGTGGTTTGGGCTTCTGCTGCAAAGGATCACAGTATGTTGTGTGGGGATCAGCAGACCTAGGCTAACAGCTGAGCTGGTGCCCCCCAGGAGGCTGGGCTGCCCCATGCCACCTTTCTGAGGTTATCAGGAGAGCTCAACATGGATACACCAAGGAGAGGTCATACTTGACCTGTCTGGTAGCCTTCTGGGATGGCATGGCTGGTTTGGTAGATGAGGGGAGAGCAGGGAACTGCTTGGGCTTTAGTGAAGGTTTTGATGCTGTCAGAGGTCCCTTCTACCCCTGCTATTCTGGGATTCTTCTCAAGAGAGAAGTCTCTAGATTGGATTTTAGATTTCTGATTTGTTTTCAGTCGGTCTGCCTCTTTACCTCTATTTTCCTTTATTTATGGATGTGGATCTTTCCCAAATATGGTCTGTGCCCTCTGGTTCAGCACCTGATCATGGAGTTGGAAAGAGCCCATCTAGTCCCACCCCCTGGAGTGACAGAGACATCCTGTACTAGATCAGATTGCTCAGAGCCTCAGCAAGCCTGGCCCTGGATGTCTCCATGGATGGGGCCTCTACCACTTCTCTGGGCAACCTGGGCCAGTGTCTCACCATCCTCGTGTCTCATCTAACTCTGCTCTAATTTCAAACCATTGCCCCTTGTTTTATTGTAAAGATTTTTTAAATAAGTGCAAAAAGTAAGGTAAGATGGCCACAGAGAGAGAGAGAAATCATAGTAATTCACAGTGAAAATGTGGAGGAAAAGGAAGTTTTTAGAGTTATGCAGAAGGAGATTGTGACAATTTTGTCTCAGCAATCTGAGACAAGTTGGCTAAGTGTTTTACAAGGACTGAGTGAGCTTCTGTAATGACTGAAGTTCAGTAGATTGTGAGAATATGAGGGCGGGCTGTGCAGGGTTGGATCCCAGCTGATGGCTGATGCAGGAAGAGATTGACTTCAAATTCTACAGCTCTGCTTTGCTGAGGGTGTCTTTCTCTCTGTATTTACAGGAGACAGAGGAGATCTTGGCAGATGTTCTGAAGGTTGAGGTTTTCAGACAAACGGTAGCGGATCAGGTGCTGGTAGGAAGTTACTGTGTTTTTAGTAACCAAGGAGGAATTGTGCACCCCAAAACATCAATTGATGATCAGGATGAACTCTCTTCATTGCTCCAAGTCCCACTTGTGGTAAGATATTGGTGTTTGTGTTTTTTCTTGCCTCTCCTAACACAGTTCTCAAATTTTTAATTTTTCTATATCTCATGAGTTCCTGGAGTGTTAGCTCTTCAGAGCTTTCCCAGTGGGAGGGAAGGAGAAGACTTGAACAAGGCAGGTCTTCTAGGACATTTTACTTGTTTTCTCTGAGCTCTGTCCAAGCTGGTTGGTGGATTTGGTTTGCTCCTGGAACATTTGCTGGGATTATACAAGTAGTGCTGATTGAATTGCACAGAATGTGAGATTGCCTGTGGTTTGTCCAAAGGCAGCATTTAAAACAACTCCAAAAAGTAATAAAATCCTGTGCCTGCTCAGTTGGATTTGTTAATTTCAGAATCACTGTGCCTTCATGTTTCCTACTTGCCGGTTTTATTTCACCGGGTGTCACACAATTTTCTCTCCAGAGATTAAAAGCTCTGTTCTCTCATCATTTTATTTAAAATTTGTCTGACTTTATTGACGGCCAAAGCTTCAGTATTTTCAGGAGTGTGAGTTGGGCCCCTCCACGAAGGACTTGAACCAAGGAGGTGGAACTAAAAGTGTTGCTGTGGGGGTAACTGTGGCCGCTGTGTTTCCTCCAGGCGGGGACGGTGAATCGCGGCAGCGAGGTGATCGCGGCGGGGATGGTGGTGAATGACTGGTGTGCTTTCTGCGGGCTGGACACCACCAGCACAGAGCTCTCTGTCATCGAGAGCATCTTCCGACTGAACGAAGCTCAGCCAAGCACCATTGCCACCAAGATGAGAGATTCCCTGATTGACAGGTAAGGAGGGTCCAGCTCTTTGTATAATGATGATCAGAACAGGCAAGATTTTACTTTAAAATGAGCTGTCTTCACAATGAATCCATGTTTTTCCTTAAGTTGCTTTCATTTTCCAATCTTCCCCTTTCCTTTTTTGGCTCGCTCCCAATTACCTCATTGCAGAGGGATTTATTTCCTTGGAGATGACTGCTTACTCATATTAGGAGCACCCAAGGGTTTTTATTGCAGTTACAATACTTTTTGTGTTAAATAATATCTACTAGATTTTTTTTTCCTGTGCTTAGTTACGGCATGAATAGATTTTGGTTTAAAAATTAAAACAGCAGTGACATCTTGGCTTTGATTACTGTAACACATAAAATTATTATTTCAAATGCCTGCTATAACCCTTTCTGGAGCTGAAAAGCCTTTGGAGTTTGTCGGCTGCTGCCTTAAATCTTTCTTAATTTTTAAGGCTGCTGCCTTAAATTTCTTTTCATCCTTTTTGTCAAGTTTTGTCAAGCTTTATCCAAGTTGCCTTTTAGTGTGAGGCAGTTTTCTTCCTTTTCACCTGGACTGGGAGTGATGTGGGACCCATCTGTTAGTGTGTAGAGATCTTTTAACAGGATTTAGCCATACAAACAGATCAGTGTCCTGTGAAAACTTGGTTTGGGTTTTTATCTGATGACTAAAAATGTGTGCCCTTGGGCTACTTGGGCCAGTGTAACTTTAGAATGCTTGGCAATGGTTTGTAGCGTAAGGAAAGAATAAGGAATTCCCTGAGTAGAGAATCCTTTCAAAGTTTTTGCTGCTTCTTCACAGTTCCTGTGTAAAGACTCAAAGTCTCTGAGACAGAGCCACAGTTAAACTTGCTCTGGGCTGTTGGTAACCCTCAGACCAGGCTGAGTTTACATTCTGCCTTCACCAGCTGGAGCAGTGAGTGAATCATAGAATAGTTTGGGTTGGAAGGGACCTTAAAGGTCATCGATTTTCAACCCCTCTGCCATAGGCAGGGACACCTCCCACTACATCAGGCTGCTCAGTGCTTTGTCCAGCCTTGTCTTGAGCGCCTCCAGAGAGGGGTCATCCACAACCTCTCTGGGCAACCTGTTCCAGTGTTTCACCACCCTCACTGTAAAGAATTTCTTTCTTACGTCAAGTCTAAATCTACCCCCTTCCAATTTACATCCATTGTTTCTAGTCCTCCCATCCCATATCATATTAAAAAGTCCTTCCCCTGCCTTTCTGTAGGACCCCCTCAGGTACTGATAAGTTACTATGAGGTCCCCCCTGAGCCTTCTCTTCTCTAGGCTGAACAACCCCAACTCCTTCAGCCTGTCTTCATAGGGCAGTTGCTCCAGCCCTTTGACCATCTTCGTGGCCTCCTCTGGACCTGCTCCAGCAGCTCAATGTCCTTCCTGTGTTGAGGGGTCCAGAACTGGACGCAATATTCCAGGTGGGGTCTCACCAGTGCCGAGTAGAGGGGCAAAATCACCTCTCTGGACCTGCTGGTTACACTCGTTTTGATGCAACCCAGGATTTGGTAGGGCAGACCCAGGCACTGGGTCTGCTTCCCTCTGCTCACGGCCCCTTCTGTTCTTAAGAGGGGAAATTTCTACTGAGCCTTGGTAGTTGGAGGTGGAGAACTGACCATACTGGGGGTTTGAAATGTTTTCTGCCCTCCTAACCACCCTCTGCTAAAATCTCTCCTCTGTTTTGTCTTTTTAGCTTGACATGAGCTGTGCTGCTTCCCACTTCCCAAGGAGCTCCTAAGGAGTGAAGGGTCAAGTTTTGCTTTGGGCTGCAGACATCCAGACCTCCTGATGTTGTTTGTGCAGGCCTGGCCCAAGGAAGAGGCTGCAAACACAACTCTTTGTAGTGTTTTGTAAATTATTGTGTTATTACAAAACCTGACAAATAACCTACAAATGTTGCAACTCAGAAGTACTCTCTGTCCCTTTGCTGACACTTTTTACTTCTTCAGCTGTGCTTTTTCTTTAGTGGTGCTGCCCCAGCCCCTCACATTAGCCCACATTAGTTACTCCCATGGCTCTGTTCCAGCATGTGTGGCACTGCTCTGTCTTTCCACATTCCTGCTAAAGCCCCTTTTGTCTCCACTACAAAAAAATATAGTAGTTTACTTGCTATGAAACCATTTGGAAGTCATCACCCACTGTCCTGCCCGGACTTGTAGCTGTGTTCTCACAGGGCTGGTGATTCTGAAGTGATCACCATTAATTAAAATTGGGTCTTCTCAAACCAAATCCAGGAGCTTTTAACAGGAATAATGTGTTTCCTGTGCAATGCTGGGCTGTGCCCTGTGGCTGCATCTCGGGCATCTGCAAGAGAGAGCTGGATAAGCATTTGGTCTGCAGCAGCTCTTCCCCTCCTCCCCCCCTCACCCCTCCAGGCTGGTAAACTTGCAGAAATCAGCACATATATATGTTAAAAAAAAAAAAAACAAACCCACACCTCATCTTGAGTTATTTTGGAGACAAAGGTTATAACTGTTCAAATCAGTCACTCCTGTCATATATCAGAAGCTTGGGGAGCTTCTGAACCTCATCAAGGGGATTAAGGTGAAAAGGAGCTGGAGCTGCTGCTTCCAGGTAGAAGGAAATTTGCTTCTAAACGAAGCTCATTGGTATTTCAGTTGCTTTTCTTCTACTTCCCCATTGCAGCTGTACTGAAGGCACAGGAGTGCTTCCACTTCCCACCCTGAGCATCTGAGGGGGCTCCTCACTGGCTTTCATGCAACTGCCTTGCTCTCAGCTGCTTCTCTTGAGCAGAGAACTGCTCTGGAATGCAAATTGGGCAGAGCTCTTTATTAGTCCTGGTGCTTCAGGCTTTGTAGAAAATAAATTTTGTTTTTCTTTATTTTTTACTGACTGACTGTTTAGGGACGGTTTTGGTTAATTAAAGGTTGCTCCTTAAACTTTTAAATAAAGTTCAGCACAGGCTCACAGTGCTCTGTCTGAAGTGGTGCCTGGCTGTTTCCAAACAGCTCATGATCCTTCTGCTCTTTGGGACACGTGAATGCATCTTATGGTTCCTTGGTGCTACAGCTGCCATTTTTGGTGTTCATGCCCACTTTGAGAGAGCAGACTGACCAACTGTGGCACCCACCACAGGTCTCTTCCTCTTAATTCATCTCAATATTCAGAGCAAAAAACATAATCTGAGATTCCAGTAAAGAACTCAGAAATGGGAATAAGGAACTATCCCCTATAAAACAGAGGATGTGGCCCTCAGTATGGTCAAGGTGATGCTGATCAACACTGTGCTCATTGTCCAGAATGACCTGGCCCTGAGCGTGGAGGAGCCAGCCCCAGAGACTGCAGCATGTGAAGGAGGAGCTGGAGCCAGACCCGTTCCCCCTGCCAGGGTATCACAAGGAGGTCCTGCAGGATGTGGCCATGAGCATCATCAGTGGGCTACTCACCATCCAGCAAGAGCAGGCTCAAGGCCAGGCCACCACTGCTCTGGCAGAACCTCAGGGCAGCAACATTCCCTTGGACACTTTGCCCTCAGTGTCCTCACTACAGCTCAGGACACTCTGACACAAGCGAGCCCGGCCGGCACCAGGAATCCCCAAATGCCAGAGGCAGGCACAGCAGCCGGGCTGTGTGGGGCAGGGGGGTGCTTGGCTCTCTCCTCCTTGCACTGGCTGGTACTTTCCATTCCTCTGCCCCTGCAGCTGCTCTTCCAGCAGCCAGAGCAGGCACAGACTCTGCCTCTTCTGAATATCCAGAACCCACACAGGATGGATTTTAGCCTTCTGTTAAAATATTTCACAGAAAAAAACCCTACAGCCCAAGAGCTGACACAGCTTTCATCTTCATGACCTTAGCTCCTCTAGGGGAGGAGAGGAGCAGGAGCAGGAGAGGAGAGAAGAGGGAGAGCCCACTTCCAGAGACATTCCTCAGGAGGGGTCTCTCCACTTGCTGGAGGCCAAAGCCTCCTTTCTAGCCTCCTTTTTGCCGGCCCCAAATGCCCTTTAACCTGCCCCTTTTCCCGTTGCTCCCGAGCCCAAAGCCCCACAGCTCCCTCCCTTCCTCAGCCCCGCAGCCAGCCCCGGGAGCAGGAGAGCCGGGCTCCGTCAGCGCCGCTGCCTCTCACGCACGCCCAGAGCCGCTTCTGCCCTTCGGCTCCGCTCTGGCCCGGGCCCAGCTGCTGCCGCCCACCTGTGCCGCGTCCCCACCGGCAGCCGGGGCCCCTGCTCCTCACCGAGCTGAAGCGGCCACACAAACAGCCCAGGAGGAGCCGGTAAGTAGTAGACCGGGCCGTCCTTGTCCCAGACCCTGCGGTTCTGGCTACCGCGGCAGGAGAGGAGGCAGAGCCAGCCGCCCCTCTCCCCTCCAGCGAGCCGCTCCCAGCCCCGCGGGCAGAGACCCCACCGCCTGCCCTATGCACACCCCGCGCCCAGCAAGACCTGCAGGAGGCAGAGTAGCACGACGGGGCTGAGAACAAGGAGGAGAAGATGATGGAGCAGGTCCCAAACGCCCTCCCTGACTACCAGGAGGACATATTACAGGATCTGGCCCTGAGCGTGGATTGAACAGCACCAGCAACGCAGGAGGAATCATAGAATAGTTTGGGTTGGAAGGGACCTTAAAGATCATTGAGTTCCAACCCCCCTGCCATAGGGGAGAAGCAGCAGAAGGAATAATGTGCCCCATGCCCCCTCCAAGTCTATCGGGAGCCATGTGGTCACCTCAGATCTGTTCAGAGGTGACAGTGATGTTAATGAGATGGCACTCGGGGAAAGTGAGTCAATGTACACCTGGCCTTCCCCAGCCTCCCCCCCCTTAAACACCTCCACAAACATCTCACACTCTGGAAAAGCTGCAAGAGGGAACATCAGCACCAGGAGTTGGTTCTGAAGGAGTTGAGGTACCAAAGTGCTTCTCCAGGGCTTTGAAGTGACAGCTCTTGAAGGCTGCATGGTGGCAGTAGGGGTTCTGCCTCAGCCACAGGGTACCTGGCTCCCTTGCCAAGGAAACAGCTCAGCAAGCTCCTCAGCCAGGCCCTACCCAGCCTGGAACAGGACACAAATCAACCTTTTGGTCAGAAGAGAAAAAAAACAAAAGCACAAACCAATCCAAACATTTCTTCAGGTTGTAAATTTTTTACTTTTTTTT
>VZTY01028608.1:1585-42433 GCA_013400935.1 Turnix velox | reverse complement strand
TTTTTTTTTTTTTTTTAATGATGGCTGTTGGAAGTTGCTCAAAGGTTTGGGCTGTCACAGTCCCAGAAGAGATGGCAGCGTAGGGATGACTGGATGTGCCATGTGGCTGCAGTGTTCCTTCCTTGTGTGCATCCATCCTACCACATCCATAGTGCACACAGCAACAGGTGGAGTAGCACGTGGGGGGTGTCTAATTAGTAGCTCCAATTTCATTTGGTCCTTTGCACTCCTTCACCCATCATGAGACATTAGCACATTGTTTCACTAAAAGTCAAAGTTCTGCATCTACTAGTTTCTCACTTACTTGGTAATATGTAATTTTTGTTTGTTTGTTTCAACACAATAAACAGCTTGGTCACAGAAATCAATGATGAAGGACAAAATGTGATTTAAGACCATGTGTGACACAGTCCTGGTGGGTTCCACCAGCAGCATCTGTGTGTCCCACTTCCCCACAGCAGTATTTGAGCACTGGTTAGAAATCCAGAATGCTGACAATCTTTCTGCTTCATTCTTGTTATTAGGAATATTTCCTGCATGTTTTTTACACTCGGATTATGGTTTGTTTTTCTTTTTTTTTTTTTTTTTCCCATTTTAATGGTGAACTTTTTGTGTTCTAATAGGACATTCTGTGCATTGCACTTCCCACAGCACTGAAGGCAATGGGGTTATAGGCAGAGGCTTTTGCTAAGCCAGTGTGCAAAGCACATCATGTGAGTGGCACTTCTGTGCAGGGCTGCACTCGCCATTGCACTGCAACAAACTTAGCTCTAATGTGGCAGAAACATCAGCATCAACAACAAAATGGACTAAATTTGTGGTTAGGACCCCCCCCCCCACTGCTGTAAGAGGATCAAGCAGAAGCTGCTGTCATAGGAAGAGACTTGTAAAAAGTTACAAGCCAAAAGTTCAGATATTTATCTGGTCTTTACCTGATGTATAGATCTGTCAAATGCAGCTAGTGATGAACTCGTTCTCCCACGTGGCATGTGTCCTTTGGGCCTTGCCAAACATCTGCCTGTGAAGAAGTGAGCAAAACCAAAAAAACCAACAGATTTCAAAGGCATACAGTGTTTGTAACATCTACAGGGATTGGATTTTGTTTCATAAACAGGCCAAATTCTTATTGTATCTTGACTATTCCAGCAAAATATAATGACGACCTCACTCCAAACAAACAACTCCATTCTCCTGAAACCCGACAGACAAACTCCACGACCTAGCTACACATGCCACACAACATCAACTCATCTTTTCCCAGCTTCTTAACAGAGTGCAGGCTACGTCTGTACAGATTTCTCAGTGTATGGGTAACCATCAGTTCCTCGGTTCCTGCTGATGGGAGCTTAAAACAACTTCACGTGACATTGAAATTTTTCTCTCATGAATGGCTCCCAAAACAAAAACATATTCCCATGATTGACTGATTTGTGGAATTTTTTTTAAGACCCAATTACTTTTGTCTTCAGTTTGTCCCAATCTGGGGCTTGATGTTGCCAGTAATGTCCTGGTGTTTGGTTTGGTGCTTCTGCACTCAGGGACCTCTCTGCTCCTGTGCACTGTGCTGAGTGGCAGCGTAGGTTCATTATGAATGTACAAAACATCTGACCAGCAGGTATTGGAAAATCAAACCCAGGTAATCCCCTGGATCCTGTAATAAATTAAGAAGATCTTTTTAGAATGGTTCAGCATCAGAATGTCTTCCGCTTACGACACTGAATTGTTCCTGTCCGTAGATTTCATGATTTTAATTTGTTTATGAGACATCTATTAAAAAAATGGTTCTGTTCAGAGGTGGTTGAGCTACACTGGAGAATGCTGGGTTTAACAGGGAGCACTGGTGCAGGGAACTGAAGGAAGATTCCTAGGTCCTGCTGACTGCGCTGTGGCAGAGCGAGCCCATGGAGGATGGCACACCCAGACTGACGCGCGACTGAGGCAGTAAGAAGGAAAGAGGCTTCACCCTGCAAGGCTGCCCCTATTTTTTCCAGTTTTCCTGCTTCTTTCAGTCCCAGGCTGTCCAAAACTTGTAGGTCACTGAAGTAGTTTTGTTTGAGAGGCTTTTGAATGCATTTGTTTTTCCCTTTTTTTTTTTTTTGTGTCCACAGTCCTCATCAGGACAAAGAGCTGAGCTGTGCAGCGGGCTGTGTCATACCCACTCCTGGACAGGTCTTTTGTAATACACAACATTTTGCTGCACCTCTTTGTTTTTAAACTGGAAGATCGTGTATACCAAGACGAGGATACAGAGGGACAAAATGCAAGGGATGACAACTGCAATTGCATTGACAGTGCTAGGCACATCATTTATTGTCACCATAATATCCACGTCGTCATGGGGGAGCCGTCGGTCTTTGCTTCGTTCCACATCCTTCTGATTGCAGCCCATCCAGTCTTTGAGGATGGAGCGGGGGTAGCCTGGCTCCACGCTCAGCCTCTGGTTGTCAAACTTCCAGTACTCCTTCCCTTTGTAAAAGTATGTATAAACTAGGAGAAAAAAAACAGAGAATATTTCTCACCACACCTTTTCCTGAGCTTGTGTGAAGAATGTGCTGAAAAGGATGGAGGTGGCAGTGGCCTGGGACAATGACACACACTCATCCAGGGCATCCTGAAACCATCCTTAAGAGTGAAGGTGGTTATTGGAGCCAGGATTTCAAGGAAAAGCCACAACCTTGGCTTGAGGGGCAGTGGTGCCCACAGAGCACCATTCCCTTGGCCAAGACAAGCTGTGAATAAAAACCTACTGAGTGTTTTGCAGTCAGTATTTTTTACTAAAGTAACAGTAAATACAGGCTTGTCATGACCAAGCAATTAATGTCATCTGCAGAATGATGGTGTGTGTCTGCGTGCAGTGGTGTCTGCAGGAATACTTAAGGATGTTGAATAAGAAGATTCCTTCTGGCTCCATAATCCAGAACATCTGGCCTTTGTTAAGGAGAGTTTTGTCCTGCAGCTAATTAAAGGCTAATGATTTGAGCTATTGGAGTGGATCCAGAGGAGGGCCACGAAGATGGTCAAAAGGCTGGAGCAACTGCCCTATGAAGACAGGCTGAAGGAGTTGGGGTTGTTCAGCCTGGAGAAGAGAAGGCTCGGGGGGACCTCATAGTAACTTATCAGTACCTGAGGGGGTCCTACAGAAAGGCAGGGGAAGGAATTTTTAATATGATATGGGATGGGAGGACTAGAAACAATGGATGTAAATTGGAAGGGGGTAGATTTAGACTTGACATAAGAAAGAAATTCTTTACAGTGAGGGTGGTGAAGCACTGGAACGGGTTGCCCAGAGAGGTTGTGGATGCCCCCTCTCTGGAGGTGTTCAAGACCAGGCTGGACATGGCACTGAGCAGCCTGATGTAGTGGGAGGTGTCCCTGCCTATGGCAGGGGGGTTGGAACTCGATGATCTTTAAGGTCCCTTCCAACCCAAACTATTCTATGATTCTATGATTTATGCTACATGTTGTCTGAAGTACCCCTCATCTCCCCAGATGTCTCCTTTCCAACTCACTCTCAACTGATTAGGGAAAAAAAGAGAAGGGAAGAGTGATGGAATTTTGATCTCCCACATCTGCCCTCCAGGTCAGCTCACTCTCACTACAGTCCCCAACCCTTAGAGCCCTCCTCTCACTCCACGGCCCCTCATTTAATCACCCCCTTCTGATAGTTCTTTCCCCAGCTGGAAGAGAAAGAAATCTTCAAATGAAAGAAATGTGTTGGGAGGAGCCTGGGGAGGTCCAACACCCTGCTCAGAGCACAGTTGAATGCTCATCAGGCAGGCTGAAGCCTGTCACAGACTGACTGAGGTCATTCTGAGGTCTACAGGTAAGAACTGAGGAGGAAAATGTGAGGTAGGCCATCCTCAGGGCCCAGGAAAACCTGGGTGGGAGCAAAACCAGAGAAAGTCCCCTTCCCCTGGCCCAGAGCCAGCATTAGGGTGACAATCAGGTTTAGTAACTGAGGAGTAGGTGGATTGGGATGAGGGTCAGAAGGATCTGGTGCTCATGAGGGCCAGGATGACCCTGGCATTCTGGGGCTTGATTCCTGTCTTAGAAAATATTTGAAATGCCCTACATCCAACAACCCAACTCCCACGGCAGGTAGGCCCATCAAACAGGTGTAAGGACTACAGGTACTTACAGCCTTCTTTGCTGATAAAAGCTCCCTGTGGAGCCTGAGGGATTCCTCTCCACACGGAGATGGGCTTTGGGTAGCCTGGGTCTGTTGCTCTCTTGTCCTCGTTGTACCTCCAGTACCTGTCACCTTTGAAGAAGTAGGTTTTTCCCACAGGCTCCCAGCGCAGGGCCGTGTCAATGCCCTCCCGTGGCAGGCAGCTCCCCAGCTCCACCAGACTGTGGGGGTAGCCTGGTTCTGCTGTCACCTCTTTAAAAACCCAGTATTTATCTCCTGGAGAGGAATGGAGACACAAAAAACAGATTTCCCTAATAAGTAGTTGAACTGATGTACATGTCAAATAGCCACAGTGACATGGAAGGGGGTAGATTTAGACTTGACATAAGAAAGAAATTCTTTACAGTGAGGGTGGTGAAGCACTGGAACAGGTTGTCCAGAGAGGTTGTGGATGCCCCCTCTCTGGAGGTGTTAAACACCAGGCTGGACAAGGCACTGAGCAGCCTGATCTAGTGGGAGGTGTCCCTGCCTATGGCAGAGGAGATGGAACTCGATGATCTTTAAGGTCCCTTCCAACCCAAACTATTCTATGATTCTATGTACAAACACAGCATGGTTTGGACTTTCAGGCTTGACTGAGACACTGGAAGACATTTCCCAGAGAAGCTGTGGATGCCCCCTCCATCCATGTGGGAGGTGTACAAGGCCAGGCTGGCTGAGGCATTGAGCAACCTGGTCTGGTGGGAGGTGTTCCTCCCCATGGCAGGGGGTTTGGAACTAGATTATCTTGAATGTCCCTTCCAACCCAAACCATTCCATGATTCTATGACCCCACTGACCAATTTTAGCTTTATAAAGGCAGAGCCTTGTCCTGGCAGGGCCAGCTCACACTGATCTATGTTTCAAGGGTCAGTGGCTACTTGAAGTGCTCCCTTGGAAAAGGATAATGATGCAGCGATACAGCATTATCTTTTTTCACCCACCTCATGCCATACAGGGTGTGATGTGAGCCTTGCACCAAAATGTACCATACCTTTGAAGAAAACAAATTTCCCATCAGAGCGCTCATAGGCTGCGTCGATCCTTGCGGGGAGACCTTTCCAGAACTGCTCAATTTGCATGGGATACCCCTCCTGCACACGGTTGTTGCGCAGGCGCCAGAACCAGCGATCCTGAGAAAACCAGAAGTGTCTTCAGATTAAGTATTTTTATCTTGAAGCCAATCCAGGCTGGGCAACCAGCCTCAAATGTTACTCATCCCTGCCTAGGCTCCCCAACAGTCAAAGACACAAGTCCTGCTTTAGGTGACAGCTCCAACCCAGCCCAATGCCATCTTCACTGAGGGAAGCGCTTCGTGGGGAAGATGGTAGCAAAAAAGTGCTGTGAAATAGGGTGGAAAGAAGGAAAGGAAAAGGGAGCAGGGGGAAACAAGGACATAGATAAAGGTGTTTGGAACTCATTTTCGAGTGTTCAACTACCAGCCCCCAGCAGAGCCACACAGCCTGATGATGTGTGAAGCACACAACATCCAAAAGCACAAAGGAGTTATTAACTACCCCTCTAGAGATGAAATCTTTAGTTAACCTGTAGTGGATGCTCAGAGATGAGTAGGAGCAGGACACAGGCTGTGACACTACTCCCATATACTGTCCCAAATTTCAAGTATTTTCTGCTCAGGTAATTTCCACAACTGGTGCAAGAGGAAACAGGCACAAATGGAACATGGGAAGTTCCATCTAAAGACGAGGAGGAACTTTTTTATTGTGAGGGTAGAAGAGCCCTGGCACAGAGAGGTGGTGGAGTCCCTGTCTCTAGAGATATTCCCAACCTGCCTGTACAAGTTCCTGTGGAACCTGTTCTGGCAGGCAAGTGGACCAGATGAACTCCAAGAGGTCCCTCCAACCCCAGCCATTCTGTGATTTAATGACCTTCAACATATCCCTCTCCACATTCACACCCATTAGGCAGAGTATTTTGGGAATGGGACCATGGATTTCTATATTCAAGGCACAACGTGGTATTTTGAGCAAAGCCTCTTCTATTGTCCTTGCTGTGGTTCACAAACAAGGCTGACTCAATCCCCTGGAGAGCTTCAGGAAAGCTGAGTGCTCTCTGAAGCCCGGGTTCAGTGCAGGCCACCTCTGAAGGCAAAAAGGCTCAGTCCCTGTTAGGTACTGGTATTGCTTTCTGGCCTTACAGTTGGCTCCTCTCTGAGCTTGATGATGTTGAAATCTTCTGCCAGTGCATTCAGCCCACACTTAGCTGTGCAGGGTGTCTGGGTGTCTCCTGAATGCCATCAGCCATCGTTTCCAAATCTTACAGAGACAATCTGCTTACATATCCTTCTAGTATTGCTCCTTCATCTGCTTCAGAAGAACAGAGCTATTTTCTGCCATTCCACATCTCACAACCTGACCCTTCTAATCATCTATTTGAGCAATAAAACTAAAGGTAGAATGGGTTAGCAGGAATTCTTAGTACCTTGAAAACGAACATTTCTCCCCTAAAGAGAGCCACGGTGTTAAAGTTGCCATCACAGATGTTGGGTTTTGTGCCAGGAGGAGATGGCCTGTCCCCCAGAGGAGGACTAGGAGGTCTTGGCTGTCTCTCGTGCTTTCTTTCTGAAGTGGAGTGAATTCTGCGAACAGGAAGAGTCGGTAAAGGCCTGGTTGGCTCCAGAGGCTCAATAGGAGGACCTAGAAGTGAAAAGAGAAGTATTTAGCCCAGTGGACAAATTTGTGTTCTGTGCTTCCCCTGTAGGTTTTAAAAGGCAAGAGGCTGAGTGAATGGCACTGGGAGGAATTTACACACTCCTGCAGAGCTCATTCCCTGGAAATGGAGAGCAGAATGAGATGCAGCCACACATGAAAGATGTCCCCAAACAGATGAATGGTATGAACTGAAAAAGAGCCAGTGTGCTTTTGTAGGTCTTCCAAAGGAGGCTGGAGGTAAAAGAAAGTAGAAGCCACACCAATCATATTCCCAACTGAAATGAAAAGTTATAACCCTTAAAAATGGCTTTAAATAGTTTTAAACTAGAACAGGGAAGGTTTAGATTAGACATTAGGTTCCTATAATGAATGAGTGCTTAACACATCCTGGAAAAGTGACTGTGTTAGTGAACATCATTCCTGCCAGTGACAACTCACCAAAGAAAGCCATCAAATTGTTATTATAATTGTAACACTAAGAATCTGTGAGCAAGTTTCCTTGATATCATGTTTAGAAAGTACCACTTAGCTAATAGAGTTCAACTCCTGCACTTCCAAGCCACAAGCCTCCCCCAGTAAGTCCCACCTGAGCTGGTATCTCCATTGCAGATACAACAAATTTTCCAGGCCTCAAGTCACACAAACTCCACTACAATTCACAGCAAATTGTTCCAATGATTAACCCCCATCACTGCTAAAGTCTATGTCTTTAACTACTATCTGAGTTAGAGCAGTTTTTGATTCAGGAAGCTTTTCTTCTCCCTAGTGTCTCCACAATCATTTACAGATCTTGATGTGGATGCTTATTAAATTCCTCTTTTGTATTCTTACTTACTTTGTTTCAGAAGTTTAATGGAAGACTTCAAATACTGCCCTGCTGACAATTGTTCTTGGAAAGCTGCCATAATGGAATGGATAAAAATATTATTATTCTGATACAGCATATTTCTCATTTCCCTCCATTCTCAGCTATTCAGCATCTGCTACCTGAGAGGTGCTCGGGAAGTTTTGGAAGTTGAATTAGATGACATAGTGATTTGGGACTCTTCCCCCAACAGTTGTAGCACAACTCTCTGGTCAAACAGGCAAGATCCCCCTGTTAGCTGGATGCTCTGGGGACATCCACATGCACTTTTGAAGATATATTCCTTCATTTGCAATTTCTATGCTTTGATTCACACTGAAGCTCATGAAATGAACTCTTTTTGGGCAAAGCTCAACCTGAAGATGCCTTTCTGGAGTGCCTCTAGAATAGTGCTGCTACAAAGAGACATCGTATGGCCTAGCAAGAGCTCAGCCACAGCAACCACCCTCTTTCCCAAAATGCACAGAGTGTGTGCCAAGTCATCAGCACTCCATCTGCTAACATCACTCCTAAACACTGCTGTATCTACAGATGTGCTACAATCACTCCTGCTTGGCAGCCACAGCTACTGTTTGCTGAACACAGCCCCAGGTAGCACTGTGGTGTGAAGCACAAGGGATGTGCAAAGGCATCTCCACAACCCCGGCACTTCTATCTCTGTCTGGAAAGCCCCTGGGGGTGAGACTGAGCTCATGCAGTGGGATATACTACAGAGGAAGGGATGGGAATGTAGGAAGAAGCCCCTGATCTTACACAGAGCTAGCTAATTTGTCCAGGTGAGATGTAGGAGCACAGTGCCCAGCTCCTACTTTGGTGAATTAAAGGAGAAGGAAACTGGTAGCCTGTTAAAGCTGTGCCAGTCACTGCACCCAAATAAGTCTGAAAACCAGCTCTTTACATGCTTGGTGAAGACAAGAAATACTTGCATTAAAGAAAGGTAAACCTTGACCAGGGAGACAATAAGCAATGACTGACTGCAGGTCTCCTGTAAAAGAGCAGTGTCACCATCTACACAAGTAAATGTGCTTTATAAGCAACCTTGAAAAAATTCTAACATGTCCTATATGACAGGATTCCCCTGCCAGCAGTCCAATACAACCTTTCTAAATGAGACTATGGCATGTTGCACAGGAGAGGTGCAGCTGTTCCTTCCCTCCCCTTTGCAACAGGCAAACACTGCTGTCCAGTGATGAATCTCAGAGACATTTGCTACCTATGAATCAGAAAAGCCTCTCTGATGCTTAGTGAAGCAATTTCATCAGACAACTTTTCAGTAGTTTGCAAAATCCACCACCAGTTCCAGTATGGGAAAGGGCACTGTGTTGTGAGAGGCAGCTGGAAGCAAATCCAAAAGCTGGCTGCCAGGACTCCCAGGAGCACCAGTGCCTTTGAACAGCCAGATGTCACAGACTGCAGTGAGAGAGGCACCCACTGCCCCAGCAAATCAGCTGGGAAGGACCCACAAGTCACCGTGTTCAAACCATTCGCTGGAAGGACACAGAGTGCAAAAGGGAGTGATGGCCAGGTCAGGGTGGTTCTGCTCCTCAGAGTCAGTAAATGTATAGAGATACTTAAATAAATACACATAAACATGAAAAACCTTGGGTCCAGGTGCCAAGGAGGCAGAACCTGATCTACAGTCATTGGGGATGTAGAGCAGAAACCCAGCCTGTCTACTGCTGAAGAAAGATTCTGATGAAGTAAAACCTAAGCCACTTTGGAGCACAACCTGACCTGAAAAGCAGAATTAATAGGCCCTTGCCAGTCACTATTTCCAGAATCAATCTCAGTAGCCTGCCTCCAAAACAGATGGCTAAAGGCAGGATATAACAAGTCTATCAGCAGCAGAGATGACCATGTAAACAAAGAGTTGCTTGAGGGTTGCTGGCACCTCAGTATTTATTACAGGACCTGATCACATCCACCACTGACAGAACTGACCCAGCACCACGTACACATCACAGCCTCTCTCACTGCATCACCAAACAACTTCAGAGGACCAGACAGAGAAATCTCACTGAGGGGAAACTTCAGCAGAGAGGCTACTGTGTAGCTGGGCTGAACCAGGTCACCTAGTTATTATGTGTGATCCCAGCACAGGAGACAAATCCATCCCTGGGGCTAAACTTGCATCCACTTCCACAGGAGAAGTGGGTAAGAAACCTCCTGATGCTGGAAGCTAAGATCTGTAGGCGAAGCAACGTGCTGGGACTTTACAGACAGTGTGGAGAAGAAGACTTTCTCCCTCTCTATCACAACCAAGGCAAAGAATGTCAGAAAGCTTTTGGGTCACAGCAGATCACCTTCAGGGTGTGACTTCCCGCCACTGGCACTTAGCCTCCTCCCTTCATGCTTCCTCTGTCGTAGACCATCTGAATATCAAGGTGACCTGTGAAGATAACACAGAGAGAGGAGGCATTTAGGAGCCACTGTGTCGATAGTTGAGGACAAAATCTAATTGCACTGTCCTCCTGGCTATTGACAGAGTGTTCCCTCAACTGCACAACACCTGCCTGGAGCTCAGCACCCTGCACGGCTAAGCACCTCTCCCAGGGGGAGGATGCTCTTTGAATTAGACCAACCTGCAAACAGAGACCTGTCTTTATCTTCTTAATATTCACTGCGAGAATAAAACTATCACTCAGGCTACAGGCAGACAGTTCAGCTTTTGAACAGCACACAGAGTTTTTTGGTAAAAAGCTGAGCAGCTGTCTGTGTGTTTCTACAGCACTGTCCTGGCTGCTTAAGGACACAGAAAAAGCTCCTCAGCATCAAATTAAAATGTTTGAGCCAAATAGCCAGGGAGAGTGAGAGAAATCCACCTGGCTGCTCTGCAGATTCCACCACAGTGGAGAAAATTCCCTGGTCATATGAAATAAGCTCTTCAGTGAGGAGAGGTGGGTCAATCCACACAACAAGCTCAGCTCTGGAAAGCCTCACTTTCCTTGCTTGCTTCCCTGCAGATGGAGCACTCTGCTCTTTCAGAATTAACTTCAGCTATTTCAGTATCTCAGTTACTTTGTTCTACTCTATATGACCAACTGCCACCCAGGTGATACAGCATCCACCTGGAATACAAGCATCCATGGCTGAAATTCTTGCTCTAAGCCAAAGGCAACACTCTCCTGGGCTCTATAAGGAGGTGAGTCACCTTGTGGTTAGGTTTTCTGCTTTGGGTGCAAGAAAGCTGGGTCCAAAATCTCCAGGCTTAGGTAGACAAATGATGAAAGTTTGGGTCTCTGCAAGATGCTCCAACCACAGTTCCTATAGCCCAATTCCCCTTGGGAAAATCTTTTAAGAACCCTGACATCCACTCCGCTACAAACCAGACCATACTTTAAACTTGGAAAGAGCTATAAGAGAAGTATTTCATGTCCAACCAAAACATACAGTTGTGTTTTTCCACCAGATGAGAAACTTCCCATTAGAGGTGGGCTCCTACTCAGCTCCTCCTTCATCAGGGGGCAGCTGATCAGTTCACTTCTCTCACACCCAGCACCTGCAGCTCCAGGGCTGAGATGGGCACGGGTGAGACCCTGTGTGTGTCACAGCAGAGTCCTCCAGGTGGTTACTCCCTGCCTGCTTTTCAGAGGAATGAGGCACACAGGATACTCAGTGGATGTACCAGAGGTGGTGTCTGGTATCTCTGCAGATTGCCAGAGATGTGGCACCAGGACAGATCCCTCCAGCTCTCATACTGCCATGAATTTTCCTTCCCCTGCTGTCCCATGAGGCACAGCACCATGAGACATGACTCCAGAAGTCCCAGATCTTACTGCTTCTAGAGGTAAGATCCTGGATGTTACTCTGTTCTCTTCTCATGCTCAAGAGAACATGAGAAAACAATCCTATGCCTAATGTTTGCAAGTCCTGTGTGACGGCAAAGCTTGCTCTGATGGTTCTGTTCACAACACGGTGTGGAACATTTTGCATCAGATCTTTCTGCTGTTTTACCCTGAGCCATCTCTCACATACAGGCAGGTTGTAAGAAAGATCTATGATTGCTCTACAGGCTGTCATTGGGAAAAGGTGAAGGAGGTTATGAAATCTGTGCTTACTGCACAGGAGTAATGTGGCCAAGAGAAAGTCCTATTTGCTCATGGACACTTAAGCCTCCTGTTACTGGGTGTCATAGACAGTATCTAGATCCTTGGCCAGGGACTGGTGGGGTTTCATGACCACCCTGGGCCCCTGTGTTGATTGTTGAGGACCTCAGCCTTCATGGATGCAGTACTAGGAGCTGCAGAAAACATGTATGAGGCTGACATGACCTCAGTGAGTTTTGTGAGTACCCAGATCTCCAGGCTTAATGATTTGGTCTGTCTTTGATCAGGAAACCTTTCCTTTGTGAAGCCTAGGCTCTGAAAGGGTCTTGAAGATAATGGTTTAGTTTACCAGCTCCAAGCAGTCACATGGACACGAGTTTTTCTTTTACACAATGGCAACTGCTCTGCTCCCCAGGCATGGTGTCAGAAGAGTCCCCTCCCAAAGGCACACTTAGAGAAGGATGTGAAAAGGAGAATCAGTGCTGAAGGACCATCAATTCATGGCTCAGGCCATGGCTGAGGATGCCTCCACTCTCCACCTGCACTGTAGCTGCCCACAGCCCTGACTTCAGCATCAACAAAATTAAAAGAAGCAGTCAGCTTAACATGATATCCAGGGGATCTACTTCATGGTATTACTTTCAGTTTATTTCCCTCCTGGGCATGCCACTTGTGACATGGGCACAAGTGGAAGAGACCCTTCTGAGAAATACATGTAAAGAAGATTCATGATGCTTCCTTCATTTTGTCCAGGAACATGCTGCAAAAAGCATGTGTCAGAAGATGGAAATGACTGCTGACTTGTCTCACAGCTGCTGGCCTTTGCACCATAACTGCTATAACTGAATATAACATTTTAAACATTGACCTTACACTAACCAGCATAAAGCACAAACAAGTTCTCATCATCCACTGCCCTCTTTTGGTGAGTGTTAAAATTAAATGATCAGAAAATAAGAATTCAACAAATCACTATATGACAAATTTAGACATATTTCTTTTCTACTGGAAAAGTAGAAATTTAGACATATTTCTACACACAGAAACATAATTTTGAAATACATCATTCTCAAAAGAAAGAGACCAAAGGACTTAAGTTTTACCAGAGCTTCTGTTCCTCGTTCAAACAGCTTCAGAGGAAAAAAAACCTGGAAGTTTTCACTGAATTTATCTTTTTAGAAAGGATGCTATAGGCAAAGCTCTGGCTCTATGACTTATTTTGCAAAAAAATTAGAAATTCCTATTCAATAATAGGAACTGTGCACATGCTGCTGTCCTGTGGACAGTGTCAGAGTAGCAAGAAATCAGGAGAGTTTGATGCTAAGGTAAATGGGTGCTAAGGTAAATGGGCTTTTAGCATTTCCAAGGCACAGCAAAGCAGATTGGCACTGTGGAAATTAACCTTCTCAGATGAATGTTCCTGCTAAAGCTATAAGGAGGACATGTCAGCAGTCCCTTAATTGCATGAGCTCAGAAGAAAATATCTCCAATTCCAGGGAGAAACCTAAACTGCAATTTTCCATCATTTCTTTGTGAACCTTGAGAATAAAACCTAGTTTGAAACTAAACTTTAATTTTTGGTTTGTAACTCTGTGCTACAGACTGACTCTCTACCTGGGGAACCAAAGCTCCTGTTGCAGAGGGTGCACCTCCTCCTCCCTGCAGGACTGGCTTTCTCTACAGGCCACCACCGCCTCCAACTCGCTCCAGCTCTTAGAGCCTTGTAATGACTCCACAATAGTCAACAGACTAATTCCTAATTAGTACCTACACCAGGGAGTAGTTAATTCATACTGTTTTCTTCTTAAGGATATTACATTGCATATGGAGAATCTTTAGTAAGTGGCTAAAGCTGAATGTCACTATGCCAGAGAAAACAAGGACAGAGCTGAGCTCTCATAGCTGTGCACAGGACACTGTGCAGTGCTCTCACAAATCTCCAGAGCCCTGAGGACACCATTAGGTCCTAACAGCTGTGACCAGTGTCACCTCCATGGGCCCAGAACCCCCATTTCAGCCCAGCCCTGGGCACTGAGTCCCTGCCCAAGCTCAGCCACGGCTGGAACCAGCTTGAACCACAGATGTGATGGAGCCTGGATGGCTATTCCTTACCTGTTCCCTTTCTAGAAAGGTATCTGGAAACAGAAAAACCAGGAATTTTTTCTTGATTGTACTTTTAATGTCAGAAATTTTTTTTTTCTTTCTTACTAGTCAACATTTTAAAACAGAACCAGCAAAGTGACACCTGTAGCAGCTTTCAAAACCAAAAGAGCTTGTATTATTTAATGCAAGTATAATGCTTACTACTCCAGCACTTTTCAAAACCATCCATAGTGTCTGCTATCCCAAGAATTTGAATATACACTACATTTAAGTAGGCACAATTAAATGACATCACAGGATAATTCCCAGGCTCATTCTGGTAATGACCAATAAAGAGAAATCTTCATGCCCACTAATGGGAAGAGTCAGCTCCCTTGGGTTTACTTCAAACCATCCGATTTTAAATGCTCACCCTTACTTGGGCATCTACCTTATAGTGAGGATTAACTGCCCTCTACAAGTGCCTCTTTTTCCCCATTGCCCAGACAGGAGTCAGGAAAAGCAGCTCAGAAAAAGATTTCTTTTGGCATCTACACTTTAACAAATGAATGTCATTCCAGTCACACAAAGAACACAATTCAAAAATGAGACTGAATTTGCATACACTTTAGACCTCAAAAGTCATACTGTATTGCTTTAGAATCCCATAGGTCTTGGCATAAATTTTATTAGCAATAATTTAAAATTCACAGGCAGGTAACTGATGTGAGTGTTGAGCAGTGTCAAGTCTGATCCCAGCAGCAATTCCCAGCTTTCCCACTGGCAATCACAATGGGGAATTTTTTCAACCTAATTCATATAATACCTGCTCTCTCAGAAATACCAACATTCTTTTTGAGAAACATTTGCCAGAAATTTTCACTGGGATTTCCCTTTCAAAATCTAAGGACCTAAAGGACTCAAACAAAACACATCTTTGGGAAATAATCCTCACCAAACAACACTCTACAGCTGCCAAGCGTGCATTAACTGCATATTCAGGGGGCTGAAGCCCCTCTGCTCCGAGGCCAGGCTGAGAGACCTGGAGCTGCTGAGGCTGGAAAAGAGAAGCTGCACCTGGGAAGAACTCCCAGCACCCTCCCAGTGCCTGAAGGGGCTCCAGAAAAGCTGGGGAGGGGCTGTTTGCCAGGGCATGGAGACACAGGACAAGGGGCAGTGGTCTGAAACTAGAACAGGGCATGGTCAGATGAGACATGAGGAAGAAGTTATTCCCCATGAGGGTGGTGAGACACTGGCCCAGGTTGCCCAGAGAGGGGTGGAGGCTTCATCCCTGGAGACATCCAAGGCCAGGTTTGGTGAGGCTCTGAGCAACCTGATGTAGTGCAGGTGTCCCTGTCACTGTAGGGAGTTGGACGAGATGGCCTTTGAAGGGCCCTTCCAACTCAACACATTCTATGATTTTCCTCTCCTCCCAGTCTCCTTCAGCCAATAATTCTCTGAAAGTCTCTGATATCACATCCTCATAGCTATGATCCCATTCCCCAGTACCACAGTATCTCCAGTCCCTTGGGTTTCTCCCTCTGCCTCCTTTTCTCCCTCTTTTATCTTCATCTCCTATCTGTGTGGGACGAACTGTACAACAGTGCTCAGCTGGAGATTAAAAGGAGTAAAGCTTTTCCTAAGCAGACTGTAAATTTTTCCCTACCTTCTATATATGGTGAAAATTAAAAATTAAGTGCATAAATACCTTTTATCTTTCATTGACGTTCCATGATCTTCACCTTCTTCCCCTCTATGTGCACTGGCTGGTCCTAACAGGCAAACCTTGGGTATAGCAACTGCCAGTTTTGCCCTTTCTAGTGCTCCTTGACAATGGGGATACAGTGATGGATGGAGCAGCCATGAGATCACAGAGGCTTGGTCATCCAAAATTCAAACATATTGCCACTGGGACTGTCATCTGATACTTGGCTGTAGATTAAGGGCTTTTAAGGGTTCCCCATTCAGGCACAGTAAAAAAGCCAGCCTGCCAGCTGCAGAAATTTTGGGGGCAACCTGTCCATGGCTGTAAAATACTTCCTGACTTGAGCTCGGTATAAATAGATGAGGGGATAGTGTTGCTCACCATAGATTTTCTGAATTCCTTGGAGGTCATCCTGGGGCAGTTTGAAGTTGTGTGTTTCCATGTACTGGTAGAAAGGAGCCATGATAGCACTGGGATCATTGGAGTGCTCCAGACCCAGCGCGTGTCCCAGCTCATGGACTGCCACCAGGAAGAGATCATTCCCTGTGGAAGGAAAGCACAGCCAGGTCAGTACATGGCCACAGCCTGACACAATCCCAAGCCCATAAAGCAAGAAGCAATTGTTTTGCTATCCTATTGCAGAGTCACAGTGCCAGAGTCAGGTCTTGGAGATGGCTTTAGTCCTGAAAGTCTAAGCAACTCCTGCAGAATGGGATCCCACCCATGACCATGAGCACCCTCAGACCAGGTAAAAGAGACAACTGCCTAGAGTGAAGGGATACTACATGTAGACTCTTTTGTAAAGCATACAGAAAATGGCCAACAGAAGAGGCTGTTCTGATACGACTGAGTGTTGGCAGAAGTGAGCACTGCCAGCCTGCTCATCAACAAGGGCACATGGTGGGAAAGGAGCCATGCCCAGATGTCATTTAGACCTCCAAATCTGTAAAGGGAGATCTGTAATGCACCCAAAAAGGCAGGAGGAAGGACTGGGGCTAACACCCACCCAGAGCATGTGGAATCCCTGGGACAATCCCACCTCCTCCAGCACAGGATCCTTAACATGCTTTTACTTTGCTGGACTTCTGGCACTGCCATGTCTGGTGGAGGAGATGAGCACAGGTAACACCATCCTGCAGGAGGCTGAGCCACAGAGGGAAAAGCTGGGTTGGATCCCAACAGCAGGAGGGAGAAGGAGGAAGGAATAAGGCTCATGACAGGGCTGAGGAACCCCACATGGTCCAGAAGCTGGCAGGAGTGCAAAGTAGGGGTACCTTCAACTCTGTGTTACAGGCATACACTCCTCTTCAGTCCCATGGATCTGGGACCTTCACTCCTGGATCTAGTGTGGTCCCTGGATGTCCTGCTCCGTGAGGGCACCTCAACATGGGAGGTATCACAGGCAGTGCTGTGTGAGGGATGAAGATACAGCCACAAGAACAGATGTAAGAGTCTCCCCATGCCAATAAAACACCTGAGCCCTCAGTTCTGCCTGAATCCAGGTTCCTTGGGGTTTTTTTTGGCAAGGCACAAACCAAGAGCACTTGTAGCCAGACACAAGTTGGCAAGCAGTTGGCAGTGGCAACTCAGTGGCTACTTCGCAGCATCTCAAAACAGCCTATCTCCAAACCATGCCTGCCTTAGAGGTAACCAAGGTCAGGTCTGCTGAGCTCTCCTTGGGACAGGATTCATATACAAATTGTACAAGTTGTGCAAATTCATGTACAACTACTTCCACATTTCAAGTACTTATTGCTACACTGTAAGCCACAAAAACATGACAACACAGGTTCAGTCAGTAACAAATAGTACTCAACTGGTCGTTCATAGCACCCAACAATTGTTAGATTGTCCAAATACTTGAGCTGGAAGGTATAAGTACCCAAATATGCAAGACATACTAAAATATACAAATGCATTTCAAATATGTGTTAAAAAACATTTCTTCAAAGACAAAGCTCCAAAAACACAAGTAGGGTAAAATTTAGCCACATACTTATGAAAAATTCCAGAGTATCTGTATTTGTGAAATCCAAATAGGGACTTACTTTGTGGATTTTTTTTCTCATCAGCTGCTGAAAAACCTGGTGTGTGCAGAACAAGTCAATAAAACATTGAACAGCACAGTAACAAAAGCTTTCAGTAGTTTGATGGTAATGCTGGGATGACTGATCACTCCTTGTGGGTTTTCAAAACCACTCAGACAATGCACCCAGCTTTTAAGATTAATTCAAACTCAAAGTCTGTTGAAAATTAAATGGACTTACTCCTGCATATCACTTCAATGTTCAGGAAAGCAAACTTCTCATTGTTGCCACAACTACTCACCTGTGGAAGTCCATGGTAAAAGTCACTCAGCACAGAGCAGACTTCCATGAGACACTTCTTGTGGCAAACCCTCATAGCACCCTCGAGACTCTTCCTGGCTCTGTCCTGAGTGACTTTCATCTTGGGATTGAGTGCTGTGCCCCTTCTAAATGCCTGGGGACTTCTTCCCTTCCCCAACTCAGTGGCACGTTCTTCCTTGCTGAAGCATCCAAAGAGTCTTTGTCTCAACAGTACATCTAGAACTTGTCCTTGTGCAAGTCTGCTCACAGATCTAGGTAAATTACTTCCCTCTTTGTGTATCTGGGTATTAGATAAGACATTATATTCATTTAAGTTATGTTTAAACAGCATTCCAATATTTGTTTCTCACCAAAACAAATGGCAGCCCACTTTACCACAGGGACTCACACAACAGCTGAGGTGGGAAGGCAACTCTGGGGATTGTCCAGTCCAAGTCCCCAGCTCAAGTGAGGTCAAGTAAAGCAAGATGTCCAGGATTGTGTGTCCAGTTTGGTTCTGAATGTCAGATTTCTTGTACTGGGAAGTCCTGTACTCTACATTCCAGATGTGCAGAAGAGAAAGGGAGATTTATCCCCCTTGACCTGCTGGCCTTCAGTGCTGCAGGGGCACACTGCTGACTCACCTTCAACTTACAGTCAGCCAGGATCCTCAGGTCCTTGTCTGCGAAGCTCCTTTCTGCTGGCCACCAACAAAGCCCAGGCTTTGTACTTCTGTTTGCTCAACCTCTTTATGCTCCTGTCAGCTCCTCTCTTTCTCCTTCCCTGCAGATTTCTCTGTATGACAGCACCAGTCCTCCAAACTTCCTATCAGCTAACAACTGACTGAGGGGGCATTCTGCTGCATTGAGGTAATTTATGAAGGTATTAAACAGTATTGACCTCACTACTGATCCTTCTGACACATATCCAGAACTCCACCATATCACAGTTACTCCAGACAAGGATGCTGTTCATCTTCACACTACCCACCAGATCCTCCTTTTGAAGCATCAGGTCCAACAGACCACCTGTCTTTGGTGGTTCCTTGAGTACCAGTGAAACAACGAGTGAGAAGTGTTTGGAGATAATCAGCAAGCCCAAAAAGGTGAAGGTCTGTACCTGAGGGCCTACAGCAACAACCATTCTGGTCAGGCAGATCAACCATCCCACTACCAGAGTCACACATTTTCTTTGTTACTCTTATGAAATACCTAGAAACAGGGACAACTATGGAAAACAGCTGTTACTGACCAGTGATTCTGGAAGTGGTAGGTGAGCTCTGCTTCCTCGCATCTAGAGGTAATGGACTCACTGAGAAATCAAGTGTCCTGGTTCTGGCACAGCCACAGAGGACAGATCAACACTGGAATGGGAAAGCTCTGGGCGCTTAAATAGGAGTAGCAATGTCCTGGGAGGTGGGGGCTGGAGCAGATGAAGTGGAGCTGAAGTAACTTCTGGAAAATGAAGTGACCTCCACAGAAAATAGGACAAGCAGCTCCTCTTGCTTCTCAATAATTATCAGATTCTCAATGGTGTGATTGATTTTCATCTCAAATCCTCTGCTGAAAGACAGCAGAACAGAACTAGCAGCTCCCTCTGCTGCTCCCTGTGCCCTGGTCAGAGCTTTCTCACCACTGTTTTATTGCCTCATCTCCTGTGCCAGGGTAAATTATAATGTGATCACACATCAAAACCAGTTCTTTGGTTAAGCACTCAAATTGTTTGCAGTATACTACTTCTCCTCACAGAGTTAAGCAACACTTGACTTTATGGCAACAACAATGTAGACAGAAAAACTGACATATATGATCCTCCCTGCAGCTTTGATTTTCATCTCCAGCCAGAAAAAGTCTGCTAAATCAGGGAAGAGACATCTTGTGATAGGTATTTCACTGTGCCCTCTTTGTACAGTTTCATTAATTTCCATTATGAAAATCAATTTAAAATATTTCTTTTATCTGGCTAACAACTCATTGCACAGCAGGGTATCGACTGCAAGTCAGCAAAACCACTCATTGCAATACCTATCAGTTTACAAGTCACATGGATATTATTCAGGCAATGCTGCAACACATTTTATCAGTAATTAGTGCAGGCAAACCCCATGGAGTACCCAGCACAGTGGAGTGTAAATCCAGTTCAGAGCTGCTAAGACAAGAGAAGCATAAAAAATATTGTACACCTGATTAATAACAGAAAAGCAAGGGTGAACTTCTGATCATTGCTCACATTAGTTTTATACTTAAGAACACATCTAAACATTGTGGTTTACTCAGAGATAATTAAAAAGGCACATGAAGGTTAATTTTTTTTAAATTTTTATTAAAAACTGATACTGAAGAAGTCCAATCATTGGTCGTGACAATAGCACGCCTAATTACAGAAAAGACAGTGGGAAGAGATGCTTTAAATATACTAGAGTGACCATTTAAACTCCAGTCATGTAGAGACAACTGTTTTCCAAGCACAACTTAAAGAAGCTCTAGGGCCACTCTAAGCTATGTCTTGGTTCTTACATCTTCAGCCCAGGTAAGTCTGAATTGTTAGAGGAACATGTGACTTGTCTGGATTTCTCCATTCACCTCCACCATATGCTCTCCTCATAAAAAAGTTCCAGTTTTCTGAAGGCCCTGAAGAAGTGATGATATTGCTCTTCCCTTTGTTTGCTTCAAAAGAGATGTGGAAGGCAGCTTTTCTATCTAGAAAGGAAGAAAATACATGTTAAAAAGAATACGATGATACGATGCTCAAAAACTCTAAAATAATGTCTTTAAAACAGCTTCACTAGAGAAAGGAGGAGTGAGATGCAATTTTAAACTACCACAGCCACAATACCAAACTGACCTCCAAGTGACTGCAGAAAGACAAAGAACTGTGTGGTGTTACCAAACCCTGTGAAAAGAAGGAAGGTCATAGAATGGTTTGGGTTGGAAGGGACTTTAAAGATGATCTAGTTCTAACCCCCCTGCCGTAGGCAGGGACATCTCCCACTAGATCAGGCTGCTCAGTGCCTCCATCCAGCCCAGCCTTAAACACCTCTAGGGAGGGGGCATCCACAACCTCTCTGGGCAACCTGTTCCAGTGTCTCACCACCCTCACTGTAAAGAATTTCCTTCTCTCCAGCTTAAATCTCCCTCTTCCAATTTACATCCATTACTCCTAGTCCTCCCATCACATATCCTATTAAACAGTCCTCCCCCGGCCTTTCTGTAGCCCCCTTCAAGTACTGAGAAGCTACTGTGAGGACAGCTCTGAGCCTTCTCTTCTGCAAGCTGAACAACCCCAACTCCTTCAGCCCGTCCTCATAATGTCACCTTATGTTCCCCCAAAGCCATGCACAAACTAGGTCTGGGAGTTGGGGACAGACCCCACTACTATGGTTTATTTGGAATGGCAGAGGTGGCACTATGAGCACAGTTTCCTGGAGAAATCACTTTAAAAATGGAAAATGTTTTTTCTGGAATGGTAAAACCAAAAGGGACTGAGTGGTGCAGTCAGGTGGTCAGGTAGAAACAGGGGGAGCAGCCTGACACTCACTGGCAGCAGTGTTCTGCTGAAACATCCTCTTGTCTCCTTCACAAGTGCATGTGGCTGTAACTCAGTAACTCAATAAACAATTCAATAATAAAGAACTATAAAACCCAAAAGGAAGCTCCTGTGTGCCCAGTATTAGCATATCATTCCCTAATTCTGTACAACAGATGACAAAAACCCACAGAAAATGTAGATATGACTTCCATTCCATCACTTTTGAAAAGAAGCCACAATGGAGGTTTTACTTTTTACAGGCATTTAAATACAGTGGGGTCTACAGAACTATTTGCAACAACCAGGGACACAAAAAAAAAAAAAAAAAGGATTTTGAAACAATTAGAAGGTCCAGTGTGTTCCAACCTGCTCTTGGCATAGTAGCTTGCATGTAAACCAGTTTGGGCTATTCAGAACTCTACTTTGCCAGTCAGGTTGAAATTATATTTAGCTCCTAGTGCTGACAACAGTGAAAGTGCTATTCCTGAAGTAACAAGACCAGCTCCTTGCCCCAAAGGTGGCACTTTCTTCCTAGGACAGGAACTTCCTAGGACTGTATTTGTCCGGCCATGACACTGGAGGTTCATGATGGGGCTGTAATTAAGACTAAAAAGCCAGAGAGTTGGGATGTAAGAGACATCCCCCCTCAGAGTGCTGTTGCTAAGGGTTTTGGGTAGAGCACACAACACTACTCAAACTGTCTTCAAATCTTATGCTCTTCTTCAGAAACAGAAGAGAAAAAATAGAAAAAAAAAGTAGTTTAAACACAACCCAGGGTTGCCTCCTTGTTGTGATGTCAAATCTTAGAATACCGGGAGTCTTTTCACTGGAGATGCTACAATCCACCTCTGCCTATAATAAGCAGCAAATTCTTTTCAAGAAGTCGTCTATTTTTAATTTTTTCCTCTCCCTGAATGCCTCTGCTTTACTCCTCTCCCCTTCAGCAAAGAGAATGCAACAAGTTTCTGCACTACAGCTCACTTCACATCATCTGTCTCTGCTTTACAAAAGAAGGCAGAAAAAAGGGACTTGTCGTCTCACCTTGATTTTCATCTTTTTTACCCTCTTTTTCCTTCCCTTTTCATCAAATATCACAGCATTCTGACCCCAACTGGCTTCTTCTTACAAATCTCAGAGTATCTCATTCTCTGTGGAAGTAAAACATTTGACTCTGGTTATTCAGAACTCAACAGGATTCCAGATAGCTACATCACTCTATTTGTACTTCATGTATTTAACAATTACTGACAAAAGCAATGGAGAAATTTTTTTTTAAACAAAATTCTGTGAACAACAGGTACATCATGTTGAGACTGGAATTTGCAGGTGATCCTTATAAATGCATTTTAGCTGTAATCAGTAACTGGCACAGTTAACACTGCAAAGCTTTAAAATCCAGCTTGCACTAGCACTGTGTTCCAACAACACATACAAGAAAAGAAAGCACTACTTACAGAGATACTGTCCAGGAGTGAAGAAGAATATGAAGACAAAACTCTTCTCTGTGTGCTGGTGGTCTTTCTCTCTTCACTTCACTTTCATAAATAAATTAAATTTGCAAGTTCTCTATTTTACGTTTGGATTGACATGACAGGGCTGGGACCTCAAACTGTTGATTTAAGCCACCTGATTTATTTGATATTACTGTGGCTGGCTTGAAACCATGAGTCTGTACTTGCTGAAATTTGGTTCAACATCAGCATGTCATTTTACAGAACTCAAGTTTTATGGGAACCAGCGTCTCTAAGCAGTTATGGGATGTAACCAATATTAAGCAGCCATGTCCTACAAATTAAACACTGGTCTTTTTCAGTGAAAAGAAGCACTAACCAAAACCACAACCATAAAAAGGCCTGACAGAATAAACTGAAATTTTAATACAATTTATGCTGCATGTGACTTCCAGTATCTTTCAGGTCTTCTATGTTGAAAAACTTCAAAGCAGCTCCGATTTTGGTTCTGAAAGACACTGACGTTCATTTTCAACAACAGAGTTTTCAGAAGCCTGAAAAATAATGATGGATTCAAAACGTCATTTGTTAGAACAAAACTCTTTAGATGTGGAGATGTTCTGTACCTGAGAAATCAGAGAAAGAAAACTAAAAAGGTATTTAACAGCCAAATAGTTGAATTGTTCATTATATTGATGCCTTGTAAATTGTCTTTGCTGGCCTCAGCATAAAGTGGATTAGAATTAGAGTTAGTAAAGTGGTGTAAAGAAGAAACGAGATAGAAAACAAAGTAAAACACAGAGGAAAGGAGAGTTAGTCAAGAATGGAAGACTGCCAAGCTCAAGCAATACACTCAGTGAGGGTATGGTGATTAAGAGAAGCTGTATTCTATTTCAGCAAGCTCATACAGGTCAGGCCAGTGAATAAAGTCAACTCAGAAAAGTGAGTAACAACACAAATACCAATACATTCTCCTTTAAATGCCCTCCCTCTACCTAAACTATCAGGACTGAAATCAAACAAATCAAATAGGATAAGGACTGTTTAGTCAGCACTAGGAAGTCTTCAATAATAAAGAACTAACTGACAAGGTGAAAAACATGCTAAACCTACTCACACACACACACTTACACAGGCTTAGTCCTAGAGGACGTATTATATAATGTTTCCTAATGTGCATTCAATGTTTACCTGACTCTAGTCCAGTGAATGCTTACAGAAACCCAGTATATTTTTGTCTTTAACAAAATAACAATGCTAGTCCTTGTGGTGGAATCACCAGTGTCCAGTTCCACCCCTCTGTAGCTACCAGACCTTCCCAGAAGGTGGTTTGGGGCATTTTTCCTCCACAAATTCTGCAGAAGCTCCTGCACTGATCTGGCACTGACAAGAACCCATGAGATCTCTCTCATCAGTGTCTTGCAGTGCCCTGCAAACACTGGCATTCTTTTCAGATAGCATTTTTTCACAAGGCCTGAACAAGCAGCTTTCCAAAGAAGGCTCTGGAGGAACCCACCAGGATCTATAGGAAAAGGCACGTTGTAGAGATTACAATGTTTATTTACCTGCTGTTAGCAAAGCCCAGCACTTCTTGCTGGTATCTAAAAAGCAGCCAAAGTGGTGATCCTGTATTTACAGGTGGGAAGCTGCACAGTATGGGAGAGCACCTGGGTGAGAGGATACCAAGACATGACTTCTGTGAACTGCAAACTGATCAAACTCAATGTAAGGCTGAGTTGCACTAGAGCTGATTTGGGAGTAGCAAGTTGTCCCCTGGGCTGTTTCCTGAAGAGCTGAAGTGGTTGCTCTTGGGCAACTTACACAAACAGACAGATAGAGAGGGTCTTAGCTCTGTGAATGATGAAAGGTAAAACATTCTGGTGATCCCTGGCAAGGCAGGGATACCTCAGTATTTAGCATGTTTTAGCATTAAACAGGGTTTCTAAATGTCTTCCCTAAATAAATACTGCTGCACTTTAAACCTTCTATTACTGCTTCAGAGCATTTCCTGACAAGCACAGTGCCTGGTAAGCTTTGTGATGAAATCTGGAGTGACAGCAGATGACCAGAACCCCACTGCTGGGGCTCTCCCACCACCCTACAGCAGGGGCAATTCTTGCAGAGGTGGGAGCCCTTAGCACCAGCTTAGACAGCAGCAGTAACACTGCTGTTTGCTGTGATGGTGACATAGCAAGTACCGTGTTGCAGTTTGAACAAAGAGAGAAGAACAAACCCCATGGTGTCTTGGTCCAGCTGCCCCCTTTGTGGGAGGCAGACTCATGAGGGGAAAAGGAAAACAGCACTTGTAGGTTGAGACAAAAGCAAAATAAAAGGCTGGATAGAAGAAAGAAGTTCTTTACTGTGAGGGTGGTGAGACACTGGAAGAGGTTGCACAGAGAGGCTGTGGATGCCCCCTCCCTGGAGGTGTTTAGGGCCAGGCTGGATGTGGCACCGAGCAACCTGGTCTAGTGGGAGATGTCCCTGCTCATGGCAAGGGGGATGGAACTAGATGATCTTTAAGATCCATTCCAACACAAACCACTCTATGATTCTAAAATAGAATAACAATGGCAACAAGAAATGAGTAACAATAACGGCAGGGTAATGTACAGATGTGATACAACACCACATACAGCCACCACACCATTCTCCCCCTCAACACGTGCTCCCCTGGACCGTTCCTGATCTCCTTCCCAGCCAGCCCCTGGCTACTGGTGGGCATGGCTTAGGTGACAACTGTGCCACAATAAACCCTATTCCCATCAGAATTAGGGCTGCTAACCAAGGAACAGAACTAATAACTACACAGGGCTGCATCTATATAGTTACAGAGCTAATACCTGCAGAGGGTTGGCAGATACCACATACTTGGTGGTACAGTGGTGACATTAAGAACAGCAGACCATGAAAAAGGTTTGTCTGGGATTACTATTGATACTATTTCAAATGTGACACTGGGGATTAAAATTTAATTCCTGTAATTAACCTGGATTAAAGAACTGTTTGAATATGAGAGGAGTGTAAGAGCAGTCAAGTGCAATGTGGATATTTAAATAGCTCTTATTTCCAAGCGTTATGAGATTCCTCTTCAACCCATTATTACTACATAATCGCTATTTTCATATGAGGGCCAGGAAATAACTTGCAGTTAATAATGTTTTTGATGAAGCACCTCTGTACCTGAGCCAGGCTAGGTAAGTTCTTGAGGCAGCCAAGGGAGAGAGAGTGCAGCACAACCAGGTCTGTTCCACCTTCTTTCTGCCACACATGTCAGTGGCTGTCACTATTGAGATGGACAGTTTCAAGTTTGCTTGGCTTTTTACAGCACATTTAAAATAAATTTTTTAAAGTCCAAGACTTGAAGAAAGCAGAGCAAAGTCACCTTTGTGACCTGATCAGGGTGTTCCTGCTCTAGCAGGGGGATGGGACTAGATGATCTCTCAAGGTTCCTTCCAATCCCTGACATTCTGGAATTCTGTGATTTGCTGCCTCTTCTGGTAGCACAAACCTTTAGGACACTGAGACTGGTTGTAGAGTTATGTGTCTCTGCAGGCAAACGCTGCCTGTGTGCAGCCAAGAGAGGCCACTGGGACTGATCCATGAGCTCAAAGACAACGACTCCTAAAGGTCACAAGGACTGCTTGTAAGGTAAAAGTTTTGATCAACAGGATCATGTTCTCCATGCACAGATCAGAGATGGGTATTTTCAAAGAAAAATCCGTTCAGTTTTTAATGTTTTTCTGACTGGATGAGAATCATGTGTGAAATGCTTTGCTTTTATCCACAGAGTGACTCCAAAACAGTTCTGTGGAGAGATAGCCACAACCAAACCGACTTACTCAAATTCTTACAGTGAGACAAGTGTAGGTCAACAAATGCAAAGCTTCAGATCATGCTGGCTTGTAACAAAACTATAAAGGACTGATATTCCCAGGACCTGCAGTGCCAGTTTCAGCATGCTGGGCTGTTGACAGGATTGTTCATTTTTTCCCCATCAGCTAATGCACACCCTCGTCAGGAATGGAACATTTTATATGGGGATGTTTTGACGAAGATGGTCAAAGGGCTGGAGCAACTGCCCTATGAAGACAGGCTGAAGGAGTTGGGGTTGTTCAGCCTGGAGAAAAGAAGGCTCAGAGGGGACCTCATAGTAACTTATCAGTACCTGAGGGGGTCCTACAGAAAGGCAGGGGAAGGACTTTTTAATATTATATCGGATGGGAGGACTAGAAACAATGGATGTAAATTGGAAGGAGGTAGATTTAGACTTGACATAAGAAAGAAATTCTTTACAGTGAGGGTGGTGAAATACTGGAACAGGTTGCCCAGAGGGGTTGTGGATGCCCCCTCTCTGGAGGTGTTCAAGACCAGGCTGGACAAGGCACTGAGCAGCCTGATCTAGTGGGAGGTGTCCCTGCCTGTAGCAGGGGGGTTGGAACTCGATGATCTTTAAGGTCCCTTCCAACCCAAACTATTCTATAATTCTATGTTTTACCAGTTGATGAAAAGATACTATTGTCACCCCATGGCTACTTTAAGATTTTTATAATTATTAAATGGATGCTGAATGGTCAAAATAGTTCCTTTTTCTTTTCTGCACTTGAATAAACAAGGGCTTTGCTAATTATCAGCTGGCATTTTTATTCTTTCACTCAGAGACTTTCTCAGTTCCACACTGAACAATACCATTACTCCAAACCATGTAAGAACAAGCAAGACCATGTCTGAAGAAATACTTCTGCTATCCTTGCTAACACCTAATTTCTAACTGAAAAAGGCAGTGCCATTAACATTGCAGGAAACTTCCTACAGAGAAGGAAGTCTAAAAGCTGCTAAGAGTACTCAAGTAAATCAAATCAGAGATAAGAATCTGAAGCTAGTGAGAGCTCCAATGACAATAAATCATGAAACAGAAGGAAAACCCCTCCTAGAACTCCCTCATCATCCAGCAAGGAGACAGAATGTTTCATACTTGCATTGCAAGGCTAAGATGACAGGCAAAACCAAATCCCTCACTTTAATGCTCAGATCTAGGGTGTTCTGACTAAATGCTTGTCCCTGTCATCATCAACACACGAAAGCCCTGTTCCATCGCCAGCACTTTCCCCAGGTGAGGGTCCAAATATGATCATTCTCAACATCCTCATCCCTTTCTAATTTTTAAATAGCTGTACTGACCAGTCTATGTGGCACAATTATTTAAAAACAGATACACAAATTGCATTTATCTGGAATGCAAATCTCAGCTCTTCTACACATTTTCATGCCCAGACTCCACAGCAGCCTCTCAAATACCAACTCTGTGCACTTTGAGGACACTACTCATGATGACAGTCCCTGAGCCCACCAGAGGAACACACCATATAAGAGCCAAATGGATAGGATAGTCAGTCCAAAAGAACATACATTTCCCTCCTTATTGGAGCAATATAGCCATGTTAGAAATGCTTTGGGAACAGGTCAGCTAAATATTTGGAAGTCTTAGAGTGAGGGGAACTGTTACAATCAAGAACCAAGAGTCCAGCAGCCATAAATGTGTCCCTAAAAGGATCAAGGCTGTTTCATAAACACAAGTGAAAACAAACAGTGAAGAATAACATCATAAAGGACTTGTTTACAAGCATGCACAATAAAGGGAAGAGCTACAAAGGCTTCTTTCTGCCTTTGCCTTCCCTGATCCACTCAATTACAAGTGCAAACCAAGCCATGCTGATGAAACAGAAAGACTTCCAAGGCCTCATATGGAAAGAGCCACCAAGAATTCCTAAAGAGTTCACTCCTGAGCATCCACCCAACACCACTAAGGACCACCCAAGACCCTCCATGAAGCCCCAGTAGACTTAATGCACATGTGTCAAGGACATTTGTATATTTTAGTGAGTTACAGGAAGCAGTACAAAGTATGATGACCTGTTGAAATCTAAAGAAAATGCATATTGTGATTGTATATAACCCTTGTAGTTGAGGAACTTGGCTCACACACTCAAAGGAGTAATTCCCTGTGCCCATGGCACTGCAAAGAATGCTGGCTTCCTCAGACTCCAAATTGAGTCTTAGAGAGCTCTTATTTCACTGACTCATGATAACAGAGACTCTAATGATTTATTGATTCTATATACTGTTCTCAAACCACTTCCTAAAACCTATACAAAAAAATCTGCAAAGTAGTGGTAGTCTGTATTAGAAAATCATATCCAGGGGAAAATTTCACCCAGAGCCATCCTAGGCAGTTTTTAAGCTGCCTCCCAACCTTAAGTTAATCCTCAGAAGGGAGCTTTTTTGGCAGAAAAAGGGGGGAAAAAAACCAAAAACCAAACCAAAACCAAGTATAACTTGTCAAAACCTTCCCTTCCACCTTCCTGTAAGGACCTATCACAGACACCAGCACTGACAGGACCAGTGACACCCAGCACAGCAGACATCCTAACACTCCAGAGCTGAGACAACTGCTAAGAACAGACCAGTGGCAAAGCACAAACACCCAACTACAGCAAAAGCAGCTCTCACAAAGGTAATCAGCCTCCAACTCTCAATCCTACCCCCCAGACACAAACCAGGAATAAAAATCCTTAACATTTCCAGCTAGCAAGATTGTGCTGCTCTGCCATGCTGTCATATCCCACAGACTGGAACCTCTCTCTCTCTCTCTCTCTCTCTCTCTCTGCAATTCATCTAGGCATTTCAATCTGCCAGGAAATATTACTTCTCTTTCCCCAAGAAGACAAGTATCACATCATTTCAGCTCTCCTGCAAACTAACATCTCTGCACTGAACTTGTTAGCTGCATTTCCTTTCAAAGATGATCTGATAGATACAAACTCAAAACTCTTGAGAATTTTACTCAATGTGCACACTATTCCAAAACAAAACTCTAATTTTTACATCAGGTCTGAAGGTGGTTTGTATATCTGAAATCCTTCCTCCTTTTCAAACTATACTGTTTGGTCTAATGAAAGATATTACCTCCCCATATGTCCTTAGATATCAATAGCCACAGCAATGCCATTATGTTCTTGTACATTTTAAAAATCAGGTCATGTAAACTTCTAATCCTAATATTTCAAAATCACATTTTGAATCATTAAAAGTTTAAAAGCCACAGTGTCATCCCCAAATCACTAAGACCACAGAAACCGGAGTGACGTTTTCAGGCTACACAAAAATTCTGGGTTTTCAATTCAAGATTTCTAGAAGCCATCACTACTCTCAATAAAATGTTTGGAAATAGATCAGAAAGTGCCCATGGCCATTACAGGGTTAGAAAAAAATAGAAAGACACAGAAACTCTTCACTAGTTAATGAACAAAACCAATGGTCCTGATCATCGATCTTCCTTAGCATGTTGGTCAGCTCCAATCCCTGAAGAGAGGAATTGGGACCACGCTCAGACTGTGGGAAACCAAAGAGGGATTCAAAAAACTTGACATTCAAACATCTTCACCACCCCAACTTTCTATTCACCATTACAATTAAATCTAATTGCCCTTGCTGAGTATTCCATGGGATACAAGTTTGTATTTCAACACTCCTATTCACCCTTTTGCTCCCCAGAGCCATGGTTTCTGAGGCAAAAATTGTCTAAATCTTGAGATATGAAAAACTCAGAAGCACATAATTGTGTCCCCTCCTCAACATTCACACGGAGGAGAGAGGCATGCAGAGTCACAGATTTGTTAAGGAAATTAAGACAGAACCCGTTTTAGAAAGGTGAAAGCTCCCCTAACCAAACTGCTTATGTGGGTTTTGAAAAATGACCTGAGCTCTTACCATCATGATTGGAATTGCCCAGGGTCCATGGCTCATCTGAATCAAAGTGAGTATCTCCTCCTATTCCTGGTCCAGGAAAGTAAGCGTGAGCTAGAAATCCACCTTCTCCATCAAACGGAGAACTGTCTCCATGGAAACCCGAAGCAAAAAAGATCATAATATCTGCCTCCTTTCTGTCATTTTTAATCTCATGGTAAGGGACTTCTTCAAAGGAAAGTGGTGTCACTCTCTGCCAAACATCAAACGCCTGACGGATGGCTCTTCTTGTATCGATCTCTCCAACCTTGGGAGTATAGTTGTGAACACTGCATGAATGAGAAAGAAGAGTCATTTGAATTTGTAGAATACATTTGTCCAATTCATAGATGCATCTACACAGTTTCCATTTCCAAAGGATCTTTATCTTTTACAGACACTACTTTGTGCATGTGAACTTTTGCAGTTACAACCACAGTTGCCAGAAAAACTACAGTCCTGAACTCTCCAGTTATTAACAGGAAATTTTCCAACACTTTGATCAATTCTGGATTCTGACCACCTTTCACATTCTGGAGTAGACAGCTACATAATTAATTGTAAAACCGTAAATTACTTCACATTTTGTTTGAAATTATCATGTTCAAATGAAAGGGAGGGACTTTTTAGTATGATATCAGATGGGAGGACTAGAAACAATGGATGTAAATTGGAAGGGGGTAGATTTAGACTTGACATAAGAAAGAAATTCTTTACAGTGAGGGTGGTGAAACACTGGAACAGGTTGCCCAGAGAGGTTGTGGATGCCCCCTCTCTGGAGGTGTTCAAGACCAGGCTGGACAAGGCACTGAGCAGCCTGATCTAGTGGGAGGTGTCCCTGCCTATGGCAGGGGGGTTGGAACTCGATGATCTTTAAGGTCCCTTCCAACCCCAACTACTCTAGGATTCTATGAAATCCAGTATATGGGGGGGAAAAAAAATACAACTACTAACTTTCTTTTTGAGAGACATCTGCCAGAAATTCTCACTGGGATTTCCCTTTCAAAATCTAAGGACCTAAAGGACTCAAACAAAACACATCTCTGGGTAATAATCCTCACCATACAACATCCTACAGCTGCCAAGTGTGCATTAACTGCATATTCAGACGGCTAGATCTCTGAAGAGAGCTGGGGCTGTTAAGGCTGGAGAAGAGAGGCTGTAGGGAGACCTCACAGTGGCCTTCCAATGCCTGAAGGGGCTCCAGGAAAGCTGGGGAGGGGCTGTTTGCCAGGGCATGGAGACAGGATAAGGGACAATGGCTCAAAGCTAGAGAAGGACAGGGTTAGATGAGACATGAGGAAGAAGTTCTTCCCCATGAGGATGGTGAGACACTGGCCCAGGTTGCCCAGAGAGACAGTGGAGGCCCCATCCCTAGAGACATTGAAGGCCAGGCTTGGTGAGGCTCTGAGCAACCTCATCGAGAGCAAGATGTCCCAACTGCAGGTTGGACTAGATGGCCTTTGAAGATCCCTTATAACTCAGCACATTCTATGATTCTATTCTGTATTGCCTAAGCCAGGACAAAAGCAAAATTTCTATTACATAAGCAAACATAGTACCTCTTCAAAAATAAGTACTGAGAAAGATGTTGCAAGTTAGTAGGGGAAAACATCATGCTTTTAGACAATGAAGTTCCTTCTGCTTTAATGGTTTGTAGAAGACAATAAATGATTTAATATTTCTAAGGGAAGAAGAAGGGCCTTAATAGGATTTTCCTGCTAAAATTATATCACTGATGCCCAGGATTTAAGTGTCTTTACTGATCAGTTATTTTCTAAGTGAGAACAGACTCCCCATCTACTCCAATGCTTCAGAAGTATTCCCCTCCACCATGTTGTGAGAATGAGTCTCAACTAGGCAATATAGGGAAAAAAAGAATTTTTGAAAGCACAGACAAAATTTGCATAGAAAACAAGTACAGGACATTATTTTTTTCCCCCAGCTAAAAGGGAGGAGTGGCTTATACCTGTATGTTATATGCTTCTGCCTCCACTTCTGTCCAGTTAGTGCATACCGCTTTTTCCTCCGGCTACGGCGTAGGTGGGGATGGTCTGGAACTCCACATCGAGGCTTCTTCATCCACCTGGAAGGGAAGAAAAATTAAGTTAGAAAAGAGTTTGGCAGAGAGATTCCAAAGCACACAAGTTGACTGGGAGACCTCTGAGGGATGCCCAATGCAGATGTCAAGAAGGGCTCGGTCTCCCAACTCTCAGCTTCACCTCTTTGCGCACCACTGCACACCCTGCCTCTGCTAGCAACCCACACACCTCAACACACCAAAAAGAATTCATTTTTCCTTTTAGAAACACAGATATCAGATCTGGTAGCCCTTAGGCTTGAAAATTCAGAGCTTAATGATGATAATGTCACAAAAGAGATCCAGATCATGTGTGTGCACACTGGGATCAAACTCTTCAGTCTACACACACTCCATTTGTTAAAGTGCTCCTGTGCCAGTAAAGGAAACATTCTTCAATTCCTAATTCACTAGGTAAGACTAAACAAGTGCAAACACAACCTTTTACCTGGTTGTAACAACTAAGGTTTTCACCTGGAATAACCAGAACAGATCACTCCTATCTGTGGGTCACAGCCACCAAATTTCTTTACATCTCACCTATGATTTGGCTACGTCCTCCTTTCAGGGAGCCAGAGAGAGCAAGAAGGTCTCCCCCCAGCCTCCTTTTCTCCAGCTGAACACCCTCAGCTCCCTCAGCTTTACTTGTGCCTCAGAGTCTTCACCCTTTGCCTGCATTCAGACATGCTCCTCTCTGGACCAGCACCTCAGCTTGTGGTGAGGGGCCCAAAACTTGACACAGCACCCAAGGTGAGGCCTCACCAGTGCCCAGTCAGTGGGATGGTCACTGCCCCAGTCCTATTCACCATGCTGTTCCTGATGGAGGGCAGGATGCTGTTGGGCTTCTTGGCCACCTGGGCACACTGCTGGCTCATATTCAGAGAAGTCAGAGGTTAGTCTCCTCCATTACCTCTTTTACCTCCAGCATTAACACATTTTTTTTTTCTTGGTCCAGCTGGACAGTGGTCAAAGACTGGCACAGGCTGCCCAGGGAAGTGGCAGAGTCTTACTCAAAACCCAACCATACATGGTCCTGCACAACCTGCTCTGGCTGACCCTGTTTGAGCAGAGGGGATGGAGCAGATGATCTCACTCAACCTGACTTAACTCTCTGACAAGGAGCAATAAACTACCTCAGAATACTGTCCCACTTGCTGGTATGGGCATACTGCAGGAAGTCAGAATTGGCTTACTGGGAAACAAATCCACCCACCACTGCACACAGCAGCATGGTAGGAGGAGACAGGAACAAGAGCAGAGCAACTACAGGAACTGGTCTCCACAGGTCCCAGAAATTCTCTGTCACAGCCACAATTCTTTAAGACTTTAAAGTCCAGCCCAGGATTAAGAGACCAGAGTCAAGAAATAATGCAAGCAGTCTCTGGCCACAGCCTCGCACATGCACTGGTACTACCCTCAGCCTTCTGCTTTTGCCACAGCTGGGGACATTGCCATGGGCATTCTTCAGACATTTTACACATTCCATCTACTTTGATGGCAAAGGCAAGTGTCTGCTGTGACACTGTACTTTAAGAAACATGTCACTGCCTGCTCACACATAAAAGCATCACACACAATACCAGCAAATTTCTCACAGAACACCATATTCTCTCCATTCTCCTCAGCAGGACTTCCCTCACATCCCTGGCCACCTGTGGGACAACTTTTGAACAACAAATTAAGACATTCCTCCATCAACTCCAGCCAATAGCAAGAAGTCAGAGCCTAAATAATGTACCTCTCATCTATCAAAAATAGTATCTCCATATCTTCAGGAGGTTGTGTCTTCCAATCACCAGTAAGTGGTTTTCTAGACTTATTTCAGGGACACAAACCAGGCACTTTGCCTTGTGCAGCCTGTGCACACAGGCTGTGTATTCAAACCTAGCACAGATCCTCCCCACTTGGGTTACATCTGTCAGCACGTTATGGCAAGTCTTTCAGAAATCTAAGCAACCTGAGGAAATGGGAGATGTCTTGCCCACACAACTGCTGCCACCATCAGAAAAAAAGTGGTATACCTAAAAGCCATATTAATTCAGCCTCAATATACTGTGGTTTTCCAAGTGTCCTTTATTTGTGTTCTTCTGCATTGCTTCTACCACTTTGCTAGAGATATGAGGCTTACTGCAGCCTATATTCTCCTAGGTATTTACTGAGTATTTTCTTAAGAGTTCTAGTCCTACAGGTTTTTACCATAACCTTACACAAACCTTAGCATGAATTAGATTTTCATCTCTTGAGCTTTGTGAGAACTCCAGTACTTGAACTTCATGAAAACTCCAGTAAATCATCATCAGGCCCTCATTACAGTCAGAAAATTACCTTCTATTTTATTTTAACAAGTACCTAAAAGACAAGAAGGTAACAAAGGAGTGCTACCAACCCAAAAGGTAGGACTAGTCACCAGGGACAATGCTAGCTACGTTTCTCACTAGCAATACATTACCATGTCCCCTCACACCTCCACATCTGCTTCTTCTCGTATGAGCAATAGCTGCCCTCTCACAGAGTCTGCTCTTTGCTGAGTGGGCTGCAGGAATTCAGCTCCTAGAATAGTCCCAGGCTATCGAAGTCAATCAGAACTACAAAGAGACAGTCAAAGACAGTCAAATTCCCTGCTCCTTCACAGCTCCACTACAGCATATGGACACAGGGCAAGGCTGGGGGCTGATCCAGAGGCAAGCTGAGGTATCAGCACCCTGGGCTTTCAGGGGTTCTTGAGCCAACACTTCCAAGGTACCAGGATTTGAAGAGCTCCGAATAGATTTACACCATGCATGGCTGCCCAAATCCTCTTTCAGCCACATTGCACTGGGGTTGTCTGAACCCCCNNNCCCCCCCGGCAGTTTGTTTCAGAGCTCAGTGACACATTTTCTGAAACAGGAAAAAAACCAGCAACCTGGTCATACCAAGGCAGTACCCAAGCTGTCAGTAGCCTGAGCTGATGTCATGCTGAGGGTGTTTATCTGGCTCAGTTCCCTGACCCAGCTCACTTCCCAGACATATGGGCCTGGGTCTGATCACATCAGCCACGCTATAAGTCCAACAGCTCCCCTTTTCTCAGCAGGGCAGATCTCTAGCAAAATAACCACAGAGCTGGAGCTTGCTGCCATTAAAATACCTGAGCACTCTGATTGCCATTCTCTACTGAGCAGATCATGTACCTCTATATTCCAGCAGGTTTTTAAAAACACATCACAACATAATAAACAAGGCACAATTACTTGAAGCAGGACTGAAATACTCACGGTTGCCCTTCCCCGTTTTGTGGGTTTTCTTTTTAAATGGGGGCACCAATAACATTGGATCATCAAAATTTATACTTAGCATTGCTTATGCATAGACCATAGAATCATAGAATAGTTTGGGTTGGAAGGAACATTAAAGATCATCGAGTTCCAACCCCCCTGCCATAGGCAGGGACACCTCCCACTAGGATCAGGCTGCCCAGTGTCTTGTCCAGCCTGGTCTTGAACACCTCCAGAGAGGGAGCATCCACAACCTCTCTGGGCAACCTGTTCCAGTGTTTCACCACCCTCACTGTAAAACCACCCTCCTTCAGCTGCCTGCAGAAAACAGGTGATTTCCAAAAGCAGTGACATACAGCAGCAAACACAGCTGCTTTTCCCAGTTCAGGCTCCAAGTCTTCCACAAGACAGAAGAACAGAGGAAGCTGTCACTCTCCACAGCCTGCTGATGAGCTGGTGGGAATGTATCCCAAAGTGAGTTACTACACTAACGTCTTCAAATGAAGCACAGGACACACAAGACACTTCAAAAAAAACATACAGTTTCCTTGTTTCCTCCTCTTTTGTTAGGAGCTAACAATCATTAACCTGATGCCTTCAGAAAGCACCTCTGCTCAGTGGACACCATCCCACCTTCTTTTTGGGCACCATTAAGCAACACCAGTGGTGCTGGTCATTCCCATTTCCCACTTCCACTGACAGCACCTGCAAGTGGCATTCACACATTTCGATACCTTCCTGGAGGGAAGCACATCTAGGGAGCATGTGGGGAAGAGATTAAAAACTTCAGGCTCCCAAAATAAACGCAAACAGAATATGCAGAATTTGTTGCCTGACAAAGAAACCATTGAAAGTATTATCTCTGCACTCTGACTGATGCTCTAAAGTCACTTTAAAGGGACAGAGCTTATGACATTGCTGTGACAGAGAAACTGTAATTGCTATCTCTAAACTCATACAGCAGCCTGAAATAACAGCTTCATCCAAGTAATTCAGAGCTCCTGGAGCCTGCCTGCCTGCCTGGCCAGTTTGCTCAGCTTCCACAGTTGAGTCTGAGGAAGTGACAGCCCAACATGGCCCAGTCACAACCCTCCAGCTCAAAATACAGGCTCATGGCTTACACCCACGAGGATCTCTTCTTTCTTTCACCTAATTTCTAGGTAGTTACCCCTGTTCCATCCTGCCTTACAGCACACAGACTTGAATTTCAGAAGAGGGATCCATTTAGGTTTTTCACTCATCAGCTTTTGTCTCTCTGCACACCTATCAACTCCTGCCCATACACGAACTCAGTAACATGTTGCTTGTTAAAGCAATCTCATGTGTGCAGCTTGCTCCCTTCCCATCACCTACAGGGCAGCAGAAACTCCTCCTTGCCTTTCCAAATGAGGACACCACGCTCATAAAACCCTCCTTCCCCCACTGTCACAAGCAGCCCAGACACAAGCTTCTACACCCCAGCTGTGCACACACAACCTTGCTCTCTGCCTGCACAGCAGTATTCACTTCTGAAGTCTGTTAAAGGTAGCAAAGATATCTCAGATGGAGAATCTCCACCTTTAAAAAAGCATTTCATTTTCAACTCATTTGAAAAACAAACAGGACCTTCTGTACACCTCTAGACCTCAGTGGAGAACAAAGGACTCTTCCCATGAGCTAAAGGAGGGAATGTTACATTCAGCAGTGAGGCATTCTCAGTACAGGATGATCCCTTCCTGTCTAATTCACTGATTTCTTCTCTTTCTCCTTCTTCTTACAGTCTGTAAGGTGTAAAAGCAAATCCTTTTTTTCATCAACCTATTTGGTTACTTTATGCCCCCCTTTTATGCCACTGTGTCCCTTCTGCCAGCAGTCTGCCCTAAGAAGAGAGAAGGTCTCAGTAGAGCACACCTCAAAAGGTCTGCTAGTGCAGTAAGAAAAGGTCATGGGAAAATGGTCAGGCAGGGTCCAAGTTCTACTATCTGTGCTTTTTTTTTTTTTTTTTTTGCTCACCCAAGATGCTTTTTTTTTCCCAGAAAGCATCAGTAAGACTTTATGTGCAGCTTTGTTTTACTTTAGACAACAGATGCTCCCCTAGTCCAGACCAACAGCAGGCAGATTCAGCCAATACACAGCCTCCAGGCTATCAGACAAGAGGAAGAAGCCACTCAGGCAGTAGTGACAAACTCCCCCGGAGGACACAGCTTCCACACCACCCTCAGCAGCACACACGGAGCAGCAGAATAAAGGCAACAGACTTCAAAGAACAAAGTCCCCCCCCAGACTGGGTGATTTGCACCAGTGCTTCTCAGTTACCCAGACATCAATCACAAACAAGAAATGACACACGGTCAACAAACAGCAACCACCAACAGCTACGTAGTCTTCTGTCATCTGCCAACTACACATCTTCACAAATAGCATCTAGAGAGATCTACAACTTAAATTAACTAAGAAATACTTTAGAAGCCAAGTCTGGGGACAGATTTTCATTTAAGTCCAGACAGTGGTGAAAATAAATTAAACTCCTGATATTCTGTGTTTTCAGAAGCTCAGGGGATTCATGCTTTGCTTGTGCACCCACAATGGGGATCTAAGCACAAGTAACATTAACTTCTCTTCACACTCACAAACAGGCTGTTGGCAAAAAGGTGGAGTTCCCCGCATGGTTTCATTAGCAATACCTTTTCAAAATCAAAACTTCTCTGGCTGAATCAGTCACATCTATTCCTTCTGAAGACTTCTTGTAGCTGGAATAATTACCCAGGTAATACAACAATGTGTAAAGAAAAGGAAAGACAAAATTAGCCTACGTCAGTCTTACTCAATAGTTGTCTCGTCCAAAACTCCTGTTACTGGGATCCCATAAAACTGTTGCATAGTGGCAACTGCAGACTGCACAGCTTTTCCCGACTGTGAGGCAGACATTTGGCTGTCAGATGGAAGTAAGTAGCCATAAGTTTTTAACCAGCCCTGAAAAAGAAAGAAACAGATGGTAAGATGTCACAGTAAGCTTTCAACTTAACAGATGAGAACATTTCCTCAAAAGAAGAAGTGACAAACTAGCCCAAAAAAATGCAACCATCTTTCTTCTTTTGGTTAGGTTTGGTAATATTATCCAAAATGCCAGAAAGGGCTGAAGACTCATCTGTTCTGACAGTCGATGCCGACTTCACAATCAAAAATTACTATCAATCTTAACAAGTAACTGGGACAGACTTAGGTCTCTGGAGCACCAGAAACACCCAAGAAACTCTGTTCTTGTTCCAGAGACCTCCTGTGCACCCTGTCATCTTGGCATCATGAGATTTCCCAGTCCCCAACATCACCTACTCTCAATAACCCACTGCCCATCAGCTATTGCTCCCTCTGCTCCAGCACTCCAACCAAACAGCTTAACTGGCCTTGGGCAAGCACCAAAAATTCAGGTTCTATTTTATGCTTGCATTGGGCACAATGCAAACATTTCTTTAAAGAAAAAAAAATGAAAAAATCCACAATCCAAAAAATTACACTCAAAGTCTGCAGGAACTGTGGATTAGATGGACTTTTCCTTTGCTGATAGCAGATATTCAGTGCATTGCAAGAACAGTAAAGCCAGTTCTCCTCAAGGAGCTTTGACCCTTTCCTCATCTTCCCTCCAAAATGCAGCCTGGGACAAAACTACACGGCAAACTTGACAAAATACTAAGGACAGCATTTTCAAAAACATCCATTAGTTCTCAAATTTTTTCTCCACCCCCTCAGCTTGATATAAGAAAAAGGAATATTAACTCGCCACTGAGTACAAACGCCAACAAAACCTGAATGAGAGCTTAAACTTTTCATGCACAGACCTCACTGCTTCTTTCTGCTGGCCAATACCTGGACTAGGACTAATATGAGACACATGTATATCCCGGTAAGCTTTTTGTAGCCACAGTCCTCAACTCAAAAGTCTGCATGTCCTGATCTCACATCGGCTGCTTGAACAACTCAGAGCAAAGAGAGAAGAGAGACACACTGTCCCTCACACTTGCAGTGGGAAAAGGGATCCAGTCAGGAGAAGCCTAAGAGGGAGAACAATGCCCGTTTCTTTATCGCTTCATGAAATCACCAGGAAGAGAAAGCTCTTGCTTCCAAAGCAGGAGAAGGGAGGTTTAAGCACATGGGCTCAGCATCTTAAAGTTCACCAAGCAAATGAGCACTACTGCACAGAGACATCACCCAGGGTTCAGGACAAGCCGCTTGGAGAGACCAGACATTTGCTGCCACTGCCCTAGCACCAAGCCTCGGCATTTGCCCAACACAGCCCGCTGGAGCGGACACACCTTCGGGCTGGGCAAAACAAGCTGCCCTTGAGCAGCAAGGGCAGAGCAACCCACCGAGACAGCTCTGCCCGGGCTACCCTCGCCTCGCACCTCTCTCCCCTCGGACTCGACTCGCGGCAGGGACGGAGACCAGGCCGTGCCCGCACGGGAAGCTCCCCTCAGCAGGCTGAAGCGGAAAGCGCTCCCGGGGACGGCTGGGCTGCTCTCCCCTGCCGGTTCCCAGCCTGCCCCGCCACAAGAGCCACCGCCGGCTGTGGCCGTACGCCTAAGTCCAGCCCGGCACCAGCCAGGACCGGCCGCCCCACAGCGCTGCACGACGAGGCCCCGCGGGGGACGTTGGGCGGCTTCTGCCGGGCAGCAGCATCCACCGCGGGGGTGGCGAGAGCCCGCAGCCGGCCCGGCCTTCCAGCCCTTCCCCGGGCCCACATCGCGCACGGCACGGCCCGGGTTTTCCGACCCGCTCTCAACTGCGGCAACGTCACCTCACGGCGCTGCAGGGCCCCAGCCCTCCTCTCACTCCCAGACCTACCCGGCCGGCGCTGGTGTCGGCTGCGACGCGGAGCAGGGCGCAGAGCAGCGGCAGCAGGGAACCCGCCGCGCCC
>VZTY01028606.1:12809-31220 GCA_013400935.1 Turnix velox | reverse complement strand
TTTAAAATATACAGCACTAGAACATGTAATTATTCAGAATAATATTATCATTCAATTTACCTGAACTCTGTAGAGCTACTGCACCTGTTGGTGTTGTTGCAATCTGTGTAACAATCATTTTATTTCCAAATTCTTTGCATTCATTTGTCTATTTGTAACAAATATAAAAGCACAGTGTTAGTTATTCAAAGGACATGAAACTCAGCAATGATCTCTCAAATATTGATCTTTTCTGCATTTGTTTACAGAATTTAATCCACTGTATGGCTAGATTTGATATAGATATTATCCTCTACACTTACCAGGCTCAGATTCAAAACCAAACTACTTAATCAAGTACCTTAAAAAAATTTAAATGCAAAATACTGTGACTGGGACATACAAAGAACAAGACCTTTAGTACTAAAATGGCTTTTGAGTACATTTAGTAGGATTATCTAATGTATATTATCAGATTTTTTGGTTACATTTTGAGTTTTGGCTAACATAACCAGATTTCAAAACCAGTCTCCAACAAGGCATAGAACAATTTGCACTTAGAAGTAAAAAAAGTAACAATTTTGCTTAGCATTTGAAACTTCAGATTAAAAAAACCCTTAAATTACAGCTACATAATGAAGATGAGTAGCATCCAACAAACTTAAATCAGTGTGGGGGGGATATAAAAAATTGTAAGCTACACTTTAAATTCAATTTTGCAAAATAAATGGAAAAAAATTAGTTTGCAGATTAATTTTGATATTATTTTCTTCCTTATCTTATTCTAACCATTCAAAGAAAGAAAACCTGGGTGGGTTGTGTGATGCTTACCTGGATTTTTTTTGATAAACTGCTGAACATGAAGTTCACAGAGTCTTTCACAGCACCTGTGCTGTGAAGCAGAAACAGTCCTTTTGGTGTGGCAGAAAAATTTAGCAAAGCATCTAACAAAGTCTCTTCCCATAGCAAACTGCAAGAGAAGCAAAATAATAATTCAAAAGGCATGTCAAAACAAGAAAAACACAACTTCTAACCTGGAATAACATCATCTCATTTGCTGGACTCTGTGTTTATTCCATGTGTTTCTGTGAGTTTTTAAAAAGCATCTTGGAAAGCATTAAACTGTATTTTATATTATCATTTAAATACCTTGCAAAATTAAGGTTAGATGGGAACAAAGAGCAGGCAGATGATGAAGTGGGGAACCCAAAAGGCCAATGCCATCCTTAAATGCACCTCTGACCTGCTATCTGAATGGAAGGGATCATTTTAAGGTATTTATGTGTCAGTTACAAACTGGCAAAGGAGGCAGAGAGTTTCCTAACGATGTAAAAACCCCAAGGAACAAATAAAATCTCACATTTGAGGAGATAAAGGTTCCTACTAAAAAACTGTGCAGAATAACAAAAATAAGGTGCTATATACAAACAACAGTTTCACATTTTCTACAGAGATGGCAAGAAAAAGAACAATTAATAAGATCATAAAAAGATCATAATCATCTAGGTTGGAAGGGACCATTCAGATCAACAAGCCCAACCATCAACCCAACTCTGCCAAGCCTTGTACCTGGACAGTGACTTGAATTCTTGATCCTCAGAATTAGGAGTCTGATGCTCTCCCATCTGAGCTCCACACCCAGGTTAATGACCTCATTAAAAAGGAAAACCCTAGTTCCTTGAGTTCTACTTGGGATTCCTTGAGTTCTACAGAGGGTGAATGAAATCTGCCTACAAAATATTCTATGGTCTAAAAACAAAACTGAAGCAATTGGATCACCTTTGACTACACACCATCCCTGTAGGTATCACTAAACTCTTGGTGAGGCACTGGCCGAGGAGGCCCAGAGAGATGGTGGGGTCCCCATTTCTGGTCCCATTCAAGGCCAGGCTTGCTGAGGCTTTGAGCAACCTGATCTAGAGCAGGATGTCCCTGCTCATGGCCAGGGGGTTGGACAAGATGGCCCTTGAAGGCCCTTTCCAACCCTATGATTCTATGATTTGCTTCTAGATTCTTCTCTCTAGTTCTTACTTCTCATTTTTGACTCCTATCTCCAGAAAGCAGGAGGCAGCTTTTCTTGTAGCTGTCAACCATTACCCCAAATATTAATCAATCCTCCTGCAGAATCCCTGCCATGCCACGTTCAGAAGCAAATGTTTCACACAAAAATATGCACACATATCTTCTTCCACAGTCAAATTAAAAATCTAGAAATGTGGATCCTAGCAGGAAACTGTAGCTCATGTCAATGATTAGTAACAGCCTCCTCAGCTGGTACTCTGCATCTCTACATGCCTTTTTACCACTAGATTTGACTTGTTACAACCAGTTCTCATGCCACCACCAAAGACCAGAGTAATAATGTTGAGGTAGGTAGCATTGCAAATTATGCATGGAATCTATGATGAAGTATAACCAAGAATCTACTTAATTAACTATGGTTTTCACTAAGATCAACATCAACTAACTTGAATTTTCAGGCTCATAAATATTTGTGTGTTTCCCATCCTTAATACATTCGAACTTCTATAAAGGGTCATTAAGTTTTAGTATAGAAGGAAGGATGCTATTCACTTAAAATGTATCAGGCTTTCAGCCAGAATGCTGCCTATCTTGCTACATAATATTTGGAAGGTGCAGATTAAATTCAACAGAACAGCCACCATATCAAAGCCATCAAATCAACTCTGACAGCTATTTTCTTTTATGTTTTCTAATCCACAATTTCTGTAGTCAGAGAGAATCAAGTCAATTTTACATAGATTAGACACAACTCTTTAAATTAAAAACGTTCTGAAAGGTCAAGAACAAATTTGTAACTCTACTCAGATCTGTGGTAGGATGTCTACAATCTCTGTCCCCGTGCTTTTGGCAAAAAAGCAGTGTTAGAAGATGCCTCAGAGGTGGGTAAGTATCAGTCTGTGTTCATACATGAGCAAGTGCATGAATTAAACATCAACTTACCTGTTCTTAGACTCCAGACGTACAGATGAAGTTGAGTCCATGCCAGTGACAGGAGTAGGTACTCTTTCTGAGAGCAAACTTGTCTGTAAAATAAATTTTAAAAATTTAAAATACACTTTTACTGTTTATATACCTAATTTTTAAAATCCAGGTCTTGCTCACTCTCTTGTCATACATTAAAAAATTAACAGTGATCTGGCTGTAGATCACTGCCAGTTACAGGAGTAGGCACTCTTTCTGAAAGCAAACTTATCTGTAAAATAAATTTTAAAATACTCTCTTACTGTTTATATACCTAATTTTTAAACTCCAGATCTTGCTCATTCTCTTATCATACATTAAAAAAATTAACACTGATCTGGTTGTAGATCTGGTTGTCCTCTGGCAAAGAATATACTATTCTACTACATTTCTACATTCCAAAGAAGCTTATTTTATTTTATTTTCTTGGGCATAAAGCATTTTAAACCCAGCAAGTTTTAAAAAAAAATTATAATTCTCAAAATAAAAACCATTTAACTTTTACTTTTTTAACTGGAGACTTCCAGAATATTAAAAAAAACCAAACAAACAGCAAAATGCAACTCTGTAATCTATTTCTGTTACAGGTAATGGAAATAAAACCCTTTGAATTAAAGCCCAAGAAATTTCTTCAGCAATTATGCTCATTATTTTTATTTGTAACTCATGGAAAATATACATATATGCATATCTGATAATATATTTGATGGAATGTCTAATTGAATTGATATTTTAAAATTTAATAAAAGTTAATAGAGTCAAAATCAGTTTATATTTAAGATGAATGATTTAAGCTGGTTTCCAGGGGTAAAAAGCACATTCCTCTATTCAAATGAAAGTGAGCAGTCATTACATTGGTCTCTTAGAATCATCATCTCATAAGTTACACACAAGATTCCTTTGTTAAACTAGTCAGTTCCCCTCCTATTATCTGTACAAATTCTGTCCCAGAATTCCAGCAGAATCTGCCAAAAAGAAAAACTGCTTCTCCATCAGTCTTACAAGTCCAGGAGACATGTAAAGTAGGAGGAAACAAATTACCAGTCTACCCATTAAAAATCTGTCACTATTCTTTGGATAAAGTCCATCATTTTTGCTACACTATAAATAGTAGACTGTGTCATGAACTGCAGATGCCTTAATATTTAAACATCACAGCAAATTATTTTAAAAGAGGATAGAATTGAAAATGCAACTTTCCTGTAATAACTTGTCAATTCCTGAAGTCCTGAATACTGATTCTAATTCAGTCTCAACCTCAAAAGTGATGTGAAGAAATGGCATTTTGTCAGCTAAATCTCTCCTGATTGTTTTTAAGTTGGACACATTCAGCCTACTTAACTTGTATGTGTCAAAACAATTTGTCTAAATGATGTTCTATACTATAATAAATGATCTGAATGTGCAAAGAAGCATTTTTGTGCATGTGAAAAGTGCTGTGGTGCTTCAGAGCAAGTAATTGGAAATGCCCATCAAAAGGATGTAACAGTCTGCTCCTGATAAGCATTGAATTGAGTAACAGGTTCATTCCAGTCAGACTGACCAGTTAAACTACAGTAAAGCACAAAAAGACTGACAGACTTGCGTAAATTACAGAATGATTCAGGTGAACTGAGCTCCTTAATTCAATGAAATCCTAAATTTCTCAATACAAGACACTATCTTTCAAATCCAACACTCTTTGATGAGAAACTGAGTTTGCTGTGGATGCCCCCTGCCTTTTAATAGGGTACAGGATGGCAGGACTAAGAGGAATTGATGCAAATTGGAAGAGTGGGGATTTAGGCTGGATATAAGAAAGAAATTCTTTAGTGTGAGGGTGGTGAGACACTGGAACAGGTTGCCCAGAGAGGTTGTGGATGCCTCCTCCATGGAAGTGTTTAATGCCAGGCTGGATGAGGTATTGAGCAACCTTGTCTAGTGGGAAGTGTCCCTGCCCATGGCAGGGGGGTTGGAAATAGATTGTCTTTAAGGTCCCTTCCAACCCGAACCATTCCATGATTCTATAATTATGACCATTAAGTAATGATCTCTTGAGGTCCCTTGCAATCCCCGTTATTATTTTCAATCAAGATGTATCCTTTCATGATAATACTCATATATAAAAAGTAGTGAGAAATACACACAAGCTGCTGATTTAAGTATCTTTTCTATTCATGTTTTATCCTCCTAATATTTTCTGCCTGAGTTTACACTGTGACTGTATTTCTAAAATTTCTAATCTTAATAAAAGCACACATCAACAGGCAAAGGAAGAATAACTGTTCCATCCTATTTCCCTCACATTCCATTCTTCTCCCACTTCCTTGCCTCCAAAAAGACTCTTTAGTATTTTAGAAATGTTATTCTTCTAACTTAGTCTGATTCTTCTCTACGGAAATACTTTACAATCACTGGAGGAAGAAAGAGACCATTACATTTTTCAGGACAAAGTGAAATACTGCAGGTAAATTTTGGTTTTCTACTAAGAATTCCAATATCTGTAATTTAAATATGCTTCCAGTTTATCTGCAATTCAAAAATGAAACTTAATATTCTTATACCTTACCTAAATCCTGCCCAATGGCTCACTTAATGATTCTAACACTTGTTGGACTTTTACTTCACTCTGAACTATTTGAAAATTGCTCTCACAGCACCTATTAAAATTATTCCCTATGAACTAAATTTTTGTTATGATAGATTAGAATTTTTACACTGCACAATAAAATAAAACATTTCAGTGAACAAAGCAGAGATCCATATACCTTGCTCAGTAAATTTCTAACAGAAATCAAAAATGATAGAACTGCTGAACTTTCATGCAGAAGAAATATTAGACTAGCCATCAAACCAAAGTTCTGCATAGACTCTACACTTCTTGAGACATCCCAATACATAACTAAGACAAGAACTCCTCCCTAGCACTCACTATGGTCCCTTGAGAATATTTCAATGACATCTAAATCAAGTATTCAGAGTCTTCTTTTTTTCCCATCAAAATTAACTAGTTTAACCTAAAATCTCAGAAATTTTTCCTTTCAAAGTACCACAAAATCAAGAATGAAGACCAGATCTGTGATAAATACTGGTTATAACAACCTAAGGTGACTTCTAACATCAAAGACAACATTTAGAAATTATTTATCTATGAACAACAGGTCTATTGATGCACCTTGAGAGTTCCTGGCTTCTTTTAAGCTCACCTACAGATGGAAAATCTGAAACACAGAACTTTTATTGCACTTATATTTAGATTTTAGAATAATTCCAAGCATTATCTCAGAGCAACTTGAAGCAAAAATTATTACACATGCTGAACCTCTACAGTAAGCTTTTTTACAATCTTCCTGAATAAAAAAAAAAAGAAATTTACCTTTTTCCAAGCCTCTCCAATACATTCATGCAAGGCATAAGGAATTAGCATCTGCAGGCCTTCACAAGTTCTGTACATCTGACGACATACAAAAATGAAAGCTCCTTTAACAACTGGCAAAATCTTGGATCCAGATAAAAGAGAAATGTCCTCATGAAGGAGTTTCTTTGTAAACTGAACAATTACATGAACAGCTGCAGGACTAGAAATAAAATAACATTTTTTTAAGTGTTGGTTTGTAGCCATCCATAAGCCTTGAAACAAATACTCTGACTAAAGTTATTTAATTTTTTCTAGGGGAAAAGAAACTCTGGAAAGAAACTATGACTTATTATGGATGGAGCAACTATATGATAACTTGTAACATCAGTCAGAAGGCAAAACATGTACAGCAAGTTATTTTACTTGGTTTTCAGCTCTACATAAGACAAAAATGCATCCATTGTCTTCTATCCAGCCCACACAGCAATGAACTACACTAAATATGTTCTACAGAAGTTCAGTTAGAATCATAGAGTTGGAAGGGACTTTCAAAGGCCATCTAGTCCAACCCCCCTGTAGTGAGCAGGGACATCCTGCACTAGATCAGGTTGCTCAGAACCTGGCTTTGAATGAGTTAGTAAGAATAACAAGAAAATCATTATAGCTTCTGCTTAATTAATGTTAAGGACAGCACTAGAAGGGAAAAATTAGCCCTTGTTCTTCCTTTTACCTATCTGAGATACCCTTCTGAAGTCTTCCAGACTTGCAATGCAAAAGGATTACCCTTTCTCCAAAACATTGCCTTTACCCTCCTTGACCATATGCAGCTTCTGAGACTCCTCCACTAAGAAGACAAACATTTCACACATTTTCATGACTTGCAGCTCAGATATTTTTAAAAGCTAGTCTCGTTTTTACTGCCCTGCTCTTGTACTAGCATCAACAAACAGTATAATAACCATTGGATCACACAGTTCCTAAGTTAGGTTCAGTGCAACAAATGTCAGGTTCTGATACAAGAACTGTCTCTGCTACATGTATTGAAAAGGGGATGCTACATTAACTTAACTCTTTCAACAAATTAGGTTGATGTTAAATTGATGTTTATTCTAAAAACAAATTAAAAAATCTATTAGGACTTGACATAAGAAAGAAGTTCTTTATGGTGAGGGTGGTGAAACACTGAAACAGGTTGCCCAGAGAGGTCGTGGATGTCCCCTCTCTGGAGGTGTTTAATTCCAGGCTGGACAAGGCACTGAGCAACCTGGTCTAGTGGGAGGTGTCCCTGCCTATGGCAGGGGGGTTGGAACTACATGATCTTTAAGGTCCCTTCCAACCCAAACTATTCTATGAGTCTATGAAAAGAAAACAGAGAAGAGATGTTTCTTTCCTGAACAGCAGCACTATGGATATGAGGGAACTGCATCAGAGCAAAGTGATCTCTCACATGACTAAGAAAAACAATTAAATCACGAAATTCTCCCTTAATAAAAGCATTTCTTTAAATTGCCATTTCACAGGATTATACATGTAAATGTCTCCCTAACACATTCTCTAAAGCACCTACTACTTTACTTGATAATCAGATATTTTACTCTGAACATAAACAAAACATATCACATTACAGATAAATGAAAAGAGAAAGTGAGTCTCATAAGACTAATGTGATTCATTAACGTGCTCACTGATGCTATTCATTTGTGCACTCTTACCTGTCCTCTCTGCCAGCTTTTTCCTTTTCTCCATAAAGAAGAAGAGAAAGACCATCATCTTCAGCTGCAATCCTTGCCAAAATATCAGCTACATCAATTAAAGTGGTTTCAAGACAATTTATATACACCTATTTGGAAGAGAGGAAAAAAAAAAGAAAAAGGCTTTTGATGCAATGCTTTTGTGAAAGCTGTTTATTCAAGCCTGACTGATGAAGGCAGAACCTGAAGGTCACCTTTCTGATGATTGCTTAATGGCTTAAATAAAATAAGGAAACAGCCCATGCTCAAAAGCCAACAACACAAATACCAGTAATGGACACTTTTAATAATGTCCCTGCTCATGGAACTAGATGATCTTTAAGGTCCCTTCCAACTCAAACAATTCTCTGATTCTATGATTATGGCAGAAGTTTGATGACAGCATCAACAGAGTTTATAAACTCCATTTTTTCCTCTTTTCCCACCCAAATCACAGCGACAAACAACTCTCTCAGTGTTGCACATGCACTGGCAACTCTTTGGTTAGAAATCAAGTTCTAGATCCTAAGATCTTCTGTATCAACCTCATCTCTAGGCTGTGGCAAACTTAAATGGCTTTTGAGTCATGAGGAAATTCTGTGCCACTGGAGGTGTTCAAGACCAGGCCTGACATGGAACTGAGCAGTCTGATCTAGTGGGAGGTGTCCCTGCCTATGGCAGGGGGGCTGGAACTCGATGATCTTTAAGGTCCCTTCCAACTCAAACTATTCTATGATTCTAAGAAGTCATGTCTGTGGGTTGATGTCAATAAGACCACCAGGCATCCATGCATAGTGCAGGCAGGGAATAAGAAGAATCTCAGCTTAAAAAACACTCCTGAGTGGAAAGAGGAATGAGACCACACTGAGGCTTATTAGCAGAGTCATCTGTGTTTTCTGAACCCACATGGTTACCTATGGTGGTCCTAAGGTCAGGTCACCAAGCCCAGAGGAGGTGAAGTAACAGGGACACATGCCAAGTACCTGACAGTAGACAGCAGCTGTAATTCTGCAGGACTACAGCTACAGAAGACCAAAGATTTTCTACCTGCCTCAATAATTTGGTCATGACATAAGCAGAGTGTATCTTCTCATCCAGGGACTAAGAAAAACTCCATATTCCTAGGATTTACACACAAATGTACTTAAAAAGAAGGACAGTTTTAAAACTGAGTAGTCCTCTTACCTAGGGGGATTCACCTAGGTAAGATTCACCCTATCCATACCCAGATTCACCTAGGGATTCACCCTATCCATATCCAGGACAACAGAGATATCAACAGATGGATGAGCTAGGTGGGATTACAGTTCCCAGTAACACTTGTTGAATATCTAGGATGTCAGAAAGCATAATAAAATACCCCTCTCCTGAAGCTGAAGATCACTGCTTTAATCTTTTCCACTGTTCTGCTATTCATCAAGGATGGACAAGACCCACAAAAGCAATTAGTTTGAAAGTGTTGGGCAATTTAGCTCCTGCTTCTTCTCTTACAGGTATTTCATTTTGTGCACAGAAAAAAAAATAGTCTTCCAACTTCAAGAAACTTAAAGTATTTGCTATTAATGCCAGTGGTCAGAGTGACTCAAGAGAAAAAGATAATTTCAACTTGGTTCTTTTTAAGCTAAAACTTCCAGTGATACAGAGAGTCAACAACCTCCCTGACATGTTATTTTTAAGTTATTGCTCATTGTCACAGATTCTCAGAAAGGAACATACTGTGCTGTTGCTGTTATTCCCAAGAGTGTTATTATTTTGCTCCCCCTGAAGAAAGAAGAAAAAAATAAAAACAACTAAAAAAGCCCCCACAAAACACAAACATGGTACTTTGTTTATTTAAAATAGGAAGGCAAAGTTCTGCACCAGCTATGATTCAGAGGCTACAAAGCCCATAAACTGACAAATCCTGCTTATCATTATCAAGTTTCTCCTCTCTTGAACTTCCCTGCATGAATTCAGAGCTCAGATGGAAAATGATAGCACAGTGTTTGCTCATTAGGCCCAGCATAAAACATATTCCAGATTCACAACACACAACCAACTTACTACATCTGCTCTGCATTAAATATGCCTGAATATGCCCTGTTTTCTCAGACTTGTTACCAAAACACAGGTGGGTTTACATAACATTAAGAGTTCAGCTATCTCTGAGAGACAGCCAAACTTGGCAGAAACAAACACAACACAACAAAACAAAACAACCCACAAAAACACAGGGAAGAATGATGAAATATTGAGATAATTTCTTCTTTTAACTTCTAGCTATCATAAGAGACAGCTGTACATGCTTTAGAATGCCATATGACCACAGAGATTGCCTAGGGGTAACACAGGCTTCCATCACAACAGATCAATGGCTGCATTCATAGTGTTTCAAAATGACTTTGAGTGTCCAAAGAAGAAGCAGGCACAGCCATTTCTTGTACTTGAAAAAAACCTGCAGTAATTTTTTTGCAATTTCTAGTAAACCTATAAAACTTATATATTGCAAAAACATCAATAGGACCTTGTAAATAGGGTATGTGGTGGAAGGACTAGGAGAAATGGATGCAAATTGGAAGAGGGGAGATTTAGGCTGGGTATAAGTAAGAAGTTGTTTCCTGTGAAGATAGTGAGACACTGGGACAGGTTGCCCAGAGAGGTTGTGGATGCCCCCTCCCTGGAAGTGTTTGAGGCCAGTCTGGATGAGGCACTGAGCAACCTGGTCTAGAAGGAGTTGTCCCTGCCCGTGGTAGGGGGGTTGGATGGTCCTTAATGTCCCTTCCAACCCAAACCATTCTATGATTCTACAAGTAATGCTACTGTACTCAGTACATATACCCACAGAAGAGCTAAATTATTGACATAATCAAATTTTTACAAGATTAAGGTTTTATGTTTTACAGAAATACAGACTTTAAAATATTTCCTTAAAAGTTGTTTGCACATTTAAAATAGAATTGGAAAAATTCTATATAGGAGAAAATATTTTCAGGAATTAATATGAAGTAACTTGCTGAAAAAAATAATCTGAAGGATACTGACAAAATTTAAGTATGTAGATGAGGCATCTAACTCAGGAACCCCAAATGTCTTTGTAAACATGAGTCTCAGGAAGTAAATCCAAAACTCCTCAGCCAATAATTTCTCTCCAGGTCTCTTTATATAAAACAGTTCAGGCTCCTCCAGGGGAATTTCAGACCCTCAGCCTCTCTGTTTTGAGACTTACAGTCACCTAAATCAATTAAATAATCTCATTCAAAAACAAAATAGGACAAGCTGAAACTTTAACTATGCTTTCAAGTACCTAGAGATAGATAATGTTTGCCAAGATTTTTTACATTATAGAAATGTTTAAAAAGCAAACAACTAAAAACCTCAAAAAGCATCTCTTCCTTCATCTTACTAATTCAGAAACCAGGAATTTTCCACAAAGAATTGCATGTTTTACCTACAAGAATTACTAAGAACACTTCCAGTTGTCAGCTGAATTTAAAAAAGAATAAAAGCTGTCCTTTAAATAGCAGGTAGAACAAATGAGCATCCAATCCAAAAGACACGCAAAAAAAAAAGTTGGCATTAAAAAAACCCCCAAAAACTAAACAATGTGATTTTCTCAAGTGCAGAATCTTGCTACAGAACAAATTGGGTTTTAAGAAAACAAGCTTGATTGTTGCACCAAACATAATGACAGCCAACACTATTTAAGTCACATAGAAAATGACAGAAATTACCATGTGACTAAATAAAACTTCTACACAGAAAATACAGAAAAATTACAATACAGATTTTAAAATTATTTGGAAGATCACTACAAACCTCTGTGCCGCTCAGTAAACTTTGAACAGGATGAAGCAGGGCATCTATCACTGCATCCTTATATAAACATTCAGCAGTAGATCCTGTTTGATCACAGAAAACTTGCAGAATCTCCATTACAAGGCTTGCTGGAGAATAACTGTCTGGTGAACACAAGAAGTATTTGTTTATATTTTAGCTTATAAAAACATATCTGTATGGCATATATAAATTCTTCTGAATTATAATTTTGTTAAACACTGATTTAACATGGTTTGAGGGGAAAAGGAAAGATAAGGGGGGAAGGGAAAAGTCTGCACAAATAAGAGACACAAATTAAAATCTGCAAAAGAAGTTGCCATATGATTCAATATAATTATATAGATGAGCATATATTAAAACCAAACATTTACCTGTATGTGTTGTCAAAGCCGTCTTTGGGTTACTTGGAGAGCAATAAATAAGTTGAGTAAATAAGACCAATATATCAGTTACTGACACACTATCTATTAAAAGAAAAAAAAAGTATTCTGTAAATGAAAGTGCAACTTTAATTTTATAAATCAAATTATATCTAAACAATGGTTTGCTCTATTGAAAATATCAAGATCTGTACAAGTGATGATACCACAAAGGACAAACACATCCCTGTGACTCTACCAAGGTATTCCATGATCAATTTAAAAGCTCTGGTCTTGTGCCCAGTTCAGCTGATATCAGTTTTTACCATGTCTTCCACTGAAACAAATGGAAGCCAAAGACTGAGGATGGTGAATATATAAGGCTGTCAGAACAAACAATACTAGATGCTACTAGATTAACTGAACCAGCTGGAAAAAGAGACAGGCTGTCAGACAAGTCTTCCTCAGGTCTGAAACAAAACCTCGCAGGTTGGGAGCTATTGCTCCAACTTCAATGTGATTATATTAATAAATCATTTTTTGAGGAAAGGGTGTCTACCTATGAAGCTTAGAAGGACACTATTAAGAAGACAGATGGTGAGATTGTTGCTTTATAGGAAAAAGAAAAAAAAACCCAACCATCAACAACAGATCACTGCTTGAATGAGTTATACAGATAATTTATAAATGACAAAAGCATTTGAATAGCTTATGTTTCTACCTCACATCTGCTCAACATTGCATCTATTAAGTCTTAATCCTCAGAGCAGAGGAGCAAATAACAAGTCACAGAATTAGCATCCAGTGAAGTTTTGAATTCTACACTGAATTAATACAGATAGTAATGTAATGGAACTAAAATTGTTCTCAAACATTTGCATAATCTATCACAATATGCAGACTTTTCTAGACATCCAAGGGCTTTTCCATCTCCTGTCTTCCATCCTTACCAACATCTCCACTTCATAGGTAGCAACCTTTTTCCTCTACTATGTTCTACCTTAATTACATTAATAGGGAAAGCTAAGAGCAATTGTTTGCTACTTGCAATTACCTTGAAAATACTGATTTTGTTTCACATCTGAAGAACAGTTTTGGTCCCTGTACACATCTCTCTTCCAATCAATAATACCTACTGACTTGACAAAAGATACTACTCATACCTTAAAAGATTGAATCACTCACACATTTATCCAAATCTCCATCAACATGAAATTAGTATATTAAAAATTATTAAAATATTTTAAAAAAAAAAGGATAAAAGTGTTGTATACAGTTACCTGATTTTAAAAGTGTGTTGACTCTCAAAATTACATATATAATCTTTTAAAAAATGTTTCCAGGCACAGGAATGTCAAACAGAGCACAACCACAACATTGCAGTGGAAATACATACATCAAGTATGGATAAAGTCCATTTCCTTCATCCCTCCCCTTACCTTTCTTATTTTTCAGCTGCACAGGAAAGAGATTTCTGCCTTGCTTATAGATCAACAATCTTCCTAAAAGGCACAGTGAATGAACAAAATAGACATACTGCAACTCTGGTCCAGTGTAAGAAATATTCTGCTTATCCCCTTTAAAAACAAAAAAAAAATGAGAACATCAATCTTCTTGTCCTACAGTACACAACTAATACATGCAGCATACACATACATTTTTTACAGCTTAAGTAACCTAAAACCACCACTACTGTTCTCTCAAAAGACCAACACATATTGCTTTTTTAAAGAAAACAAAGAGAACATCTTCCTCAAACACCTAGAGATGCACGTGGACATATTACAAGCCATGTAAAAACACTCACTACAATGCGGCTGGGAGAAGTCACTGACTCTGGAATGTTTATTAACTGCTGCCTTGCATAATTCAAAATAATCAACGCACTGCTGGACAGCTGCACTGATCTGTGGGGAATTAAAAAATCATAAAATAATAAAAATATCTGTGATTTTGCAACAAAGTCACTCTCTTGTATCCAAGTACTGTCCTTTGACAAAAAATGTCATTCACTTCAGTTGAACTACCTCACTTCTCAGTGCTCTGGACAGGTTAATCAACAGAAAGCAAATTTTTACAGGTCTATTAAAACATCTTGCCATTATTATTAGATTATTAAACTATCAGCTCTATAAGCATTAATACAATCTATGAAATAGAGTATAGGGAACATTCAAATATTCTGAGAATTTTAAGCCAATCTATGATTGACTGACATCCTGTCATTACTATGGAAGATTTTAATTTTCTACACTTTTCTTTTCTTTTGAATATACTTATTAAATTGTAAGTCTGGTTGTTGGGTGTTATCTGTGCTTCTACTATTATTTGCAGAAGTGAGGTAGCATTATTATAGTAATTTCATCTACTCAATGATTTTTAAAGTTTAAAATATCAGCATGGATTTAGAAATGAACCATCAATACAGCATATGAACAGAGAAATTTAGATTTATTGTGGTTTCTAGCTGCTAAGATTTATTCACAAGTGTAAGTAAACTGAACAGTCATACATATAAAAAAGCTATATATAATAAAGTGCATTTGCCTTGGTATATACTCACCAAAGACTTGTATTTCTTCTCCAAAAGCCTAAATAACACCGTTCTGCTGTAATAAGCATGCTAAAATGACAAAGGAGATCAAACATCAATTTTAAACATGTAAGTTTTAGGTTTTCATTAAAAAGCAGCAATTATCTCCCATTCTGGTCTATTAGGGATACCATGCACAGTACATGTCCAGCGTATTGAACTCCAACTCCTCATAGAATCATAGAATGGTTTGGGTTGGAAGGGACATCAAAGATCATCTGGTTCCAACCTCCTGCCATGGGCAGGGACATCTCCCACTAGATCAGGTTGCTCAGTGCCTTGTCCAGCCTGCCCTTAAACACCTCCATGGAGATGGCATCCACAACCTCTCTGGGCAACCTATTCCAGTGTCTCAACACCCTCACTGTAAAAAACTTTTTTCTTAGATCCAGCCTGAATCTCCCCTCTTCCAATGTGCATCCATTCCTCCTAGTCCTGCCATCCTGTGCCCTATTAAAAAGTCCAAGTCCAGTCTTTCTCCAGGCCCCCTTCAGGTATTGAGAAGCTGTGAGGTCCCCCCTGAGCCTTCCCTTCTCCAGGCTGAACAAACCCAACTCCTTCAGCCTTTCCTCATAATGAAGTTGCTGCAGCCCTCTAATCATTTTCATGGCCCTCCCCTGGACCTACTCCAACAGCTCAATGTCCTTCTTATGTTGAGAGCTCCAGAACTGGACAGTAATTCCTCTTGGGGTCTCACCAGAGCCAAGCAGAGGGGCAAAATCACCTCCCTTGACCTCCTGGCCACACTTCCCGTGATTCAGCTTATCATCTATCTAACTGCTCATCAGTTCTTCCTGAAAAATGTTTACATTTCCTGATTGCTGTCAGTCAACTATGACAAAGGGACTGAAGTCATAAAGTGCGGTAAGTTCCCCAAAATTTTGTTAAAATTAGTAACAGAATGGAAATGGAGGGCAGGTATAATGTTAAAGGGCAAAAAGACAAAAATAAGCCCAAAAAACCAAACTCCAGACTTCCTTAATTGCAATGTTTATTATAGTTGCTACCAGGTCACAACAGGTCACTGATAATAATAGTCATAAATCAAACTTATCAAACCACATGTCAGACATAAACAATTCATGGGTTGTTGGGCTGTGTTTATTTTGGCTTACCGTCCACTTTTTAAACCATTCTGCTTTGATATCTAGCAGAGCCAAGAAGTAGACTGGACTCAAAAAATCTGAAGAGACAGGATGACTAGGCTCATGTTTTAGTGACAAAAGTGACAAGGTACTCTCCACCACTTCTTCCATGTACCTTATGAAACAAATAGGAAAACATGAACAGAAAACAAAAACCACTTAAATCTTTCCACCAGTAATACTAATGAAAAAATAAATAATTTATGGTAACTCACTGTTCAGATAAATTATGAATATCAACAATATAAGCTTTAACTTCATCTTTTAAGGACATTAATTCTTTGCATCACCATGAATAAATGGTGGACTCTCCTCATGGTTGCCATTTTCTATTGTTCTATTTCTATTGTTCCTTTGTAGAACTACCAAATTATTTTGTTGTAAAACTAACAAATTATTTTGTTAAAAGCCCTTAGAACACTCCAAAAGCTAAACAAGCTGCTTAATATGACCATGACTACTACAACACAACCTCCCTCTTCCACTTTCCCCACCTCCTCTTTATATTTCCCTCCTTATTGTCCATCAGTCACTTGTGCATCCTGTAATCAACTTTCAGTTAAAATTACATGCATCTAACTATATGTTGAAAATCATTAAATTAATAAAATCATTAAATTAATAAAAGTTACATTACTTTTCTGGATGACGAATCCAGGAAGAAGGAGCTTCCTTTTGATACTCATTTAAAAGGCGGACCTGAAAGCATAATTAATAAAATTAAAACATAAATAAAGCAAGATGTTTCAACAATGAGAAACAAAAAAGTCATGGAAATTTCATTTATACCTTTTTAAGTAAGTAACTTATGTCTGTGTTTGATACATCCAGACCAGCTGAAATACAAAGGGAATACTCTCCAGAAAGAAAGTACAACTCCAAGTGTTTTGCTACAAAAAAAAAAAGGAAAAGGAAAAATTATTAACTCCACTCCATGAAAATAATGGCAGAAAGGATTGTATTGTAGAGATTTATTATAAAAGTTAACGGATTTTCAGGGAACATGTCATCATGTAATTAAAAGCACATACCTAAACTTGTATAAACTTCTCTTGACATGTTAAATGGAGCAGAAGAAAAGGTCTTTGCATAGAATTTAAGAATTTTCTCCTAAGGGAGAAAGAACAAGAAATGGATTAAACAGTCATGTAACTGTTTATTATCATTGCACAATAATGAATATTTAGTGGCACTGCATTTAATATTCCATATTGCTCTGCTATCTCTACAGATGTGATTCATATTTTTAAAACAGAGTTTGGGACCTCAGAAACCTACAGTCCAAAGGAAATTTTACTGAAATAAAATGGAGTACTGACAGCACTCCACTGAGATATAAAACAGTAGATGAGGGAATATTATTGTACTTTCCCATTATCACTAATGTTTTTATGTTATTAAATCTACTAATGACTTCTAACTGGTATTGTTTTAAAAAAATTTTAGTCCTTCTAAGCTGAAAGAGAAATAAATGACAGCAGCTGTCATATTTACAACAGCAAAAAGTTCTAGCAACATTGCCATTATTTAATAATCACATCAGATTTAAAGCAAAATATAAAAGGGCTTAATTGGCATAATAAATAACCTAAAAGAATTCAAGCAACTGCAATTATTTTTCTCATTAGTGCTTGTGTTATATTACTATTTATCACTTTCTCATCATCATGGAGCATAAACCTGACTTATGGAGACATTAACATGACAGAGGGCTTGGTTGTTTTGGTTTTTGTGGGTTTTTTACTTTCATTTGCTGAAAAGACATTCAAATCACTTTACTAAGGCTACACATGTAATAATTAAATCTGGAACATCAGCTTACACTGAATGTTGCATCAGGATCTGCCAGAGACATGGTTAGATGCTTACGTAGAATTGGCCAACTCTCAGAGTTGAGTATATCAGAGGGAGGTGCAAAGCACAGCATCTGCAATGCTTCTTGTCGAACCTGAAGAAGTCAAACAGATAAAAACCAAAAATCCTTTCACTCCAACCCCTCAAATACATAATTTACTGTATCATTTGGAGCAGGGAAGGAATAGGACCCAACTGCAGAACAGATAAGGAATTCCAGAAAAACCTTATCTTCTATATTTTTGCAGAAGATTTAGGGAAGACTCTACATCACTTAGGAAAAATCCCCAAACACACATAAACATCTTGAAAGGGGGAAACAACTATATCCTTAGACACAAGGATTATGTTCTACTTTTTATTTGTATGGTAGGATTTTCTTACTGAGAAATACAGGAAAACTATCACCTGTGCTGTCTAAGAAATCTTTAAGGAAAAGAGGACACAAGAGTTACTACACACTGTGTTTTGCAGTTGAATTTCCATCAGCATCATAAACTCAACTATTTCTAATCACTTATTTTTGCTCTTTTTATAAACAACTCTATAAATATATTCCATATTACTGGAAAGAATTACAGAAAACTTTTTAACAGTGTATCACCAGATTTTT
>VZTY01028606.1:2507-12621 GCA_013400935.1 Turnix velox | reverse complement strand
TGACAGGTTTTTTGAATGTGACATACTTTTCTGGATGACGAATCCAGGAAGAAGGAGCTTCCTTTTGATACTCATTTAAAAGGCGGACCTGAAAGCATAATTAATAAAATTAAAACATAAATAAAGCAAGATGTTTCAGCAATGAGGAAAAAAAAGCCATGGAAATTTCATTTATACCTTTTTAAGTAAGTAACTTATGTCTGTGTTTGATACATCCAGACCAGCTGAAATACAAAGGGAATACTCTCCAGAAAGAAAGTACAACTCCAAGTGTTTTGCTACAAAAAAAAAAGGAAAAGGAAAAATTATTAACTCCACTCCATGAAAATAATGGCAGAAAGGATTGTATTGTAGAGATTTATTATAAAAGTTAACTGATTTTCAGTTAACATGTCATCATGTAATTAAAAGCACATACCTAAACTTGTATAAACTTCTCTTGTCATGTTAAATGGAGCGGAAGAAAAGGTCTTTGCATAGAATTTAAGAATTTTCTCCTAAGGGAGAAAGAGCAAGAAATGGATTAAATAGTCATGTTTATTATCATTGCACAATAATCAATATTTAGTGGCACTGCATTTAATATTCCATATTGCTCTGCTATCTCTACAGATGTGATTCATATTTTTAAAACAGAGTTTGGGACCTCAGAAACCTACAGTCCAAAGGAAATTTTACTGAAATAAAATGGAGTACTGACAGTACTCCACTGAGATAGAAAACAGTAGATGAGGGAATATTATTGTACTTTCCCATTATCACTAATGTTTTTACGTTATTAAATCTACTAATGACTTCTAACTGGTATTGTTTTAAAAAAATTTTAGTCCTTCTAAGCTGAAAGAGAAATAAATGACAGCAGCTGTCATATTTATGACAGCAAAAAGTTCTAGCAACATTGCCATTATTTAATAATCACATCAGATTTAAAGCAAAATATAAAAGGGCTTAATTGGCATAATAAATAACCTAAAAGAATTCAAGCAACTGCAGTTATTTTTCTCATTAGTGCTTGTGTTATATTACTATTTATCACTTTCTCATCATCATGGAGCATAAACCTGACTTATGGAGACATTAACATGACAGAGGGCTTGGTTGTTTTGGTTTTTGTGGGTTTTTTACTTTCATTTGCTGAAAAGACATTCAAATCACTTTACTAAGGCTACACATGTAATAATTAAATCNTTCTCTGTTCTAAGGCTACACATGTAATAATTAAATCTGGAACATCAGCTTACACTGAATGTTGCATCAGGATCTGCCAGAGACATGGTTAGATGCTTACGTAGAATTGGCCAACTCTCAGAGTTGAGTATATCAGAGGGAGGTGCAAAGCACAGCATCTGCAATGCTTCTTGTCGAACCTGAAGAAGTCAAACAGATAAACACCACAAACCTTTTCACTGCAACCCCTCAAATAAATCATTTACAGTATCATTTGGACCAAGGAAGGAACAGGATCCCAGTGCAGAACAGATAAGGAATTCCAGAAAAACCTTATCTTCTATATTTTTGCAGAAGATTTAGGGAAGTCTCTACATCACTTAGGAAAAATCCCCAAACACACATTTGAAGAAGCAACAAAATAATTTAATATATCCTTAGACACAAGGATTATGTTCTACTTTTTATTTGTATGGTAGGATTTTCTTACTGAGAAATACAGGAAAACTATCACCTGTGCTGTCTAAGAAATCTTTAAGGGAAAGAGGACACAAGAGTTACTACACACTGTGTTTTGCAGTTGAATTTTCATCAGCATTATAAACTCAATTATTTCTAATCACTTATTTTTGCTCTTTTTATAAACAACTCTAGAAATATATTCCATATTACTGGAAAGAATTACAGAAAACTTTTTAACAGTGTATCACCAGATTTTTTACTCATTTTTGTAAGAAAACTTGACTGTAATTATACTAGTTCCCATCTTCCATGCCTTCCTCAGCTGCCAGATAATCCCAAAAAAATCTTACAAGGCAGCACTCTCAAAACGATTTTTCTCAAAAGGATGTTTCTCTAAGCTTCAAAACTATCAGCACATGGTGCTGATTGGTGTTAAAAGAACCAAATTGGTATTTTCACTGACATAAAGGCAAATCTAACTTCAACTTTATATATTTCATCTGCCAGTGGCTTGTTGGCAAATCAACACCCATCTTTCTCTTGACACAGGTAACATAAAAAAACAAAAGTGGCTAAGAAGGACAAGGGGCACTTTTACAAGAAAACAAGCTTCTATCTCTCAGAACAATTTTTCCCAACTAAAAATGCCCACCTATAGGACATGAAAACCTAACAGAAAAAAATTATACCTGTTGGAATGGTAGTTTTTGAACAAAATGGCTATGAACAATGAAATGCTGCACTGAAACAGAAGTATATGAACCAACTTAGAAAAGATTTCACTTAGGTCTACATGAAGTCTTAGGTACATGGATCCTGGTTTCTAATATGCTTAAAACATTCATTGTATTAACATCTTATTTCTTCTTTGAAACTTACTTCCTTAGGCTGAAGAGGGTCAAGCCTTTCTACAAGCATCTGCAACTGTTCTTGACTCATGAATGCATAGCTCTGTAATACACATTACAAGATGATAATTAGAATATTTTATTAAACTTAACAGCAGAAAATTAAAGTCATCAGTCTTCCTGAGATCTAAATTATTTTTAATAGCTAGAACTTCACAATTTATACTCATTTAACATGAAAGTCAACATTCTAAGTGTTTTCTGATGTTTGCCCAAAGTTAAAATTATAGCAAAAAAAAGTAACACTACAGTTTTTGCTTGGCTTTACTTAAGAGTTTCTGCTTCTTCATAAAATATAGTAATTAATTCAGTAAGTAATACAGCAAAGTGCAGTAGACTGGAAATGAACTGCACATCACCCAGTTTGCAAAGTAAAATCACAGCAAAATTAGATGATGGGAATTATTATCTTTTTCTATGCAGTATTTGCATAGGTAGTTTAGAGTAAATGAGTAGAAGATTGATCTCATCAAGCATGTGCTGTCTAAAGCTTAGACAGCTAATATAAACATAGCACTTTGGAGTGAAAGAGAGGTAATCAATTTATCTTTGGATGTATCAAAGGTAATTAATTAACTTATCTTTGGATGTATAAAAAGATAGGAAGGATTACTCTTTTTTTTTTTTCTAGGGCTGTTTCTCCATCTCTACAGACCAAAAACTCAATTTTGCAGTAACATGCTCAATTTGTAACACAGAGAGAAAAAAACTATGTACATGGTTGAAGGAGGAGTCACTGTCAGAACAGTTGTCTGTGCAATAGCCACTCTGACGTTCTTTCTTTGTTTTACTTGTCTCCTTATTACGGATCCGATCTTCTTCAAACTTGTTAATCAAGGATTCCACCACAACCATCATGATATTCTTCAAGGCATGCATCATTTCCCCATATCTTCAAAATAAACATGATTTTAGTGTTAAAGAGCACAAAAATAATGATTTAAAAAATAAAGTTCACTAAATCATCAATAACAGAGCGTCTCAACACTACAATAGACCTCAACTCACTGAATTTACAAAAAAACCCATCAAAAACAAATACAAATCCAAAATGAGCAATAAAACACAAGTGTACCTTAAAAGTTCCAGATAATTATATTTTAAATGTATAATAAAATTCCTCTCTGCCCTTCTAAAAGCATTCAATGAAATACCACTAACATAATCCTGTTCTGGAAAGATCTTAAGAAAGAATAATATGAATCCAAGAGGCAGAATATGTCCCTGAGAAAACAGGCCAATTCTAACCCTTGTTACTGTTTATGTTTCTTCAAGTTCAATATCCAATTTTCCTTCTGCTATAAGCCTCAAGCAGAACCAATAGAAGAGAACATATCATGATGATTAAAGATCCTGAGTACACCCAAGCCAATTTCTTTTCAACAAAACCAGTGTTTTTCTAAGTTACATTAATTGAATAATAATATCCACTAGGAAGCTTCCAAAAAAAAGATGCTTCCAAAAAAATGCATTACTTTTAAATTTTGTTACTTTATTCCAAATAATTTCTTACTTGAAGACTATTTTTACTTCTTTTACAGTCACTAAAGATGAATTACCAAATTGTTCTTTAATAACCTCCTACCTCTCAAATAAAAAGTTTAAGATACAGTGATATTTAGTTCATTGGAGCTTCTTCAACCAACTTCATTAAGAAAAAAGACCTGAATTTCTGATTCTCATAAGTGAAAACACTCATTGAAATATCTATTTCCTAGGTGAAAATATAAGCCAAGAGCAGCTGATCAAGAACTGCTTGACAGTTCTCTAATATAAATGGCTTTATGGAAATACAGAATGTGTCACTAAAGGGTTAGATTTCTTAAAATATTTTTCCCCAATAAAGGCTTTAAGCATACCAAATATGACATAAAATTAATGCACAATAGGAACACTAAATGATCCTGAAATATCAAGTCCTGAAATATCAAGACCACCACAGTGAGACCAAATCAACACTTGGTCACAGGACAGACAGGTGACAAGGACCCTATAACAGCATCATTTATAGAACTGATTTCCATGAACTTCTTGATAACAAATCTTTTGAAAACAAATAGAAAATAAAATTTTCTAGAACAGAAAGATATTTTTTAATTCCTTTCTTGCTGAAGACAGATAGTAAACAACAAGCATCAAAGTAAAATCCTAGTCTCAGTAAAAAAGAGCAATGGAGGTGAAGTTAACACTGCACAATAAAAGGGAGCAAAGAAAATAGTTCAGCTAAACTAGTGCATAAAATCATTTTAGTAGCTAAAATATACGAGAGTCAAGAATTGCCTTTCTTCTTCCTTTGCAACACATAAAAATGATAAAGTAGTGAGGGGTTGGTTGGGTATTTTGCATTTTTCAACATTCACCATTACAGGTGATCACTTCAGTTTCATTCTTTTCACATTGTAATGGCTCAATCTCAGTAAAAGCCTCATCATTAGTCTCTATTACAATTAAAGAGGTGAGGTCCTGATTCACTGTGGTGATAAAAGTACACTTTGCTTTAAAGAAATTATTATTTTGGAATACCTTTAAGCATTTTGACATAGTTAAAATTCAAAAATCAATGTGATATGTAGCCTAAACTTTTGAAGTTCTCTGAAAACAACTCTTTATATACTAAAATCCACTGACCACTGCTTTAAAGTATCACAGTAATTATTTGCCTGTGCAAATTTGAACTCCAAGGCATGAAAATTCAGTAGGAGAGCTACCAAAAGTTATTTTAACACCCATTAGAAGGTAAACAAAGAAGAGATAACTAAGAACAGAATTAAACAGGTACTCACTGAGTTTTTTCTGCTCAAGGCTTTACTAAACGTGGTTTTCAAAGCAAATTAAACTGAACCACAGAGCCCACATAAGCAATCTTAAGAAAAACAGATGTCACACTAACTGTTTGGGGTTTTTTTTAGAAAACATCATTATCATGCAGACTATTCATTGATAACTAAGGAAATGATCAGACTCTAATATCTGATAAGCCCATTTTTTTCCCCTTTAGGTCAACTTCCATATCACAACTGAATTTAACTTGTAGCCAGTAAAATAGTGTGAAGTAGTGATTCCTCTCATTAATTTTAGCCCTCCCCTACTCCAGGTCTAAATAACCCATAAACTTTATATATCAGCTAACAGTTTTTTCATCCAATTGTTCATAATCTTAACTACAGAGAAAAAGTATGATAAATAGCTATATAGAATAGAAATACATAAATTGCTTAGCATTTAATTTTGAAAGTAAAGAATTTGTTTGTTACCCATTATACCCATTAAATTGTGAATTTTTTTTTCTGAACAAGCTCTGTAAAAGAGAAAGGAAGACAAAGACAAAGAAGAAAAAAAAAGAATTTAAGTAATATGCATATACTCACTGTTTTGATTCACGTGTTTTCTTAGTAACATGTTGGACAAGTGTGTCATAGCCAGATACTTCACCCTGATTTTGAGCAGAAGTACATTTTTCTGTTTCTTCTTCAATCACAGATCCCACTGTATTATTTATATATTGTCTGAGGTATTTAACAAATTCATAGCTGAAAGAAATACACAAAATTAAAATGTAACAGATTGCCTTGGCCTTATCATCAAATATTTCCAACAGTATATTAACATTTCCTATTTTCACTCCCAGCAAGCCTGCTACTTTAAGGTAAGGGTTCATGACTTGCAGAGATATCAACATCAATGGTGTAAAAAAACACAGTAAAGCTTTATTTTCTTCACTCTGATGGTTATCAGCATATTACAGGCAGAAGCAATGCCAAATAATTGTTATTTCCTGTTGTTTGCCTTCAAAATGTAAAAATCTACTTAGAAAAAAGGTTCAGGTTTTATAGGAAAAAAAAAAAAGAATATGAAGAAATCTCAAGTTTAGAATTTCAAAGAAAGCATTACTCAGAGGACCTAGAACACAGCACTGTCTTACAGTATATCCATCTGGTATCATTATTGATGCAATATACATACACAATGAGAAAAAACACAAAGAAAATAATTTTTAAATTCTATAAGCATATAAGTATAGCTAAGGTTAATGAAAGTGTACATGTCAAAACGGTGGATCTCAGTCAGCTGTCTGATTACACATACGTGTTAAACATAAGAACATTGATACTCTTAGAAACTTCTTTAAACAAAGTTAAAATTGTAGAATGTTGGGTTGGAAGGGACCTTTAAAGACCATCTAGTCCAATCCCCCAGCAATGAGCAGGGATATGCTGTACTAGCCCAGGTTGCTCAAAGATTCATAAAACCTGGCTTTGAAATTTTCCAGGGATGGAACTTCCACAACCCCTCTGGGCAATCTGGACCAGTGTCTCACCACCCACAGCGGGAGAGGTACTCCAGCCTTCACATCATCCTCATGGCCTACTCTAGACCTGCTCNTGCTCCAGCCTTCAGATCATCCTCATGGCCTCTAGCCCTGCTCCAACAGGGCTATGTCCTTCCATATTTCTCCACAATTTGCCTCTCAACAAGTTCCATCCACCCTTCAATTTCCTACCTGTGCTGACCTCGCCAACTCTTTTCTGCCTCTCTTCCCCAAAAACATGAAGCACCTGGGCTCCATTGGAGACTCCTACCTCCCCAGCTGTTCCCACTTTGCCTCCTCCATCCACTCTCCTATTTAACACCACCAGGAAAGGGCAGCAGCCACCATTTGCCCCCCCATCGGGCCTGAGGGATGCTCCTCCTGGTGATCAAGACATCACTGGTGAGTTGCACATCTCAAAGGAACATGGTGGGAGGAGAAAGGCCGGGGGGCCTGCTGGCCCCCCGGTTGGTTAGGCAGGGGGAGGGATGTTTGGGAGGGTTGGTGGTCTCCTCAATGTTGCATATGGGTGCTGCATGAGTCTCTCTGGATGCTGTTGAAGTGGGGTCGAAGCTCCCACTTTGCCTCCTCTCCTCCTTCTCTTTTTTCAAATGTGAGACTCTAGCTGGATCCTCAGACTCTATTTTAGCTATGGAAAATGCTAAAAAAAAGTTGTAGTCAGAATATGCAAGTTATTTTAGTCAGTCTTCTGATTTGTATAAAGGACAAGCAAAGACACAAAAAAGAAGCGATTTGTTAAAAGTAGATATATCATTATATTTTCATTCCATCAAATGCCTTAGGTTGGAAGGGACTTTGAACATCACTTAGTTCCAATCCCCTTACCATGGGCAGGGACACCTCCCACTAGATCAGGTTGCTCATCCAGCCTGGTCTTAAACACCTCCAGGGAAGGGGGAATCCAAAAACCCCTCTGGGAAGCCTCTTCCAGTGTCTCACTACCCTCACTGTAAAGAACTTCTTTCTTCTCTCCAGCCTAAATCTCCCCTCTTCTGATTTGCCTCCATTTCTCCTAGTCTTGCCACCCCATACCCTATTAAGAAGTCCTACTCCTGTCTTTCTGTAGCCCCCTTCAGCTTTTGAGAAGCTACTATGAGGTCCCCCCTAAGCCTTCTCTTCTCCAGGCTGAACAACCCCAACTCCTTCAGCCTGTCCTCATAAGGGAGGTGCTCCAGCCCTCTCACCATCTTCACAGCCCTCCTCTGGCCTCACTCCAACAGTTTAGTTGTGCAACTACTTTGTTTTAATTGAGGTAAATGCAGAGTGTGAAAAATTCAAATCAAGAAGTCAGTTCAGCACATAGCTGCAGAGTCTAAAGCTGTAAAATGCAAATGTAAATAAAAGCAACTGCAGGCAACAGCTTTTGCTTTCCTTGGCTATTAATAAATAAAAAATCAGACTATAGTCAATACACTAAACAAAATAAGCATAGAAAACTGTTATGTATCATAATTCAGAGTTCATCACAGAATTGGTTTCCCAGAGTTCTATCAAGTGCAATGGTCCTTTCCCTACATCTTTTGAAATTCTTATATTGCTTTTGTCTCAGAAACAGAAATGCATCTCAAAACAGATGCAGAAATGTTTGTTTCCATTTCCATTTGTCTTGAAGACTGGCTTTTTACTTCTACAATAATGAAATTACACATGATTCTCTACTGAATGAAAGCTTTCATAAAGCTGTCTTCCATTTATTTTATGACAGTAACATTTCCCAGGTATCCATTTTTGCAGTGACTGTTTTGCTCTGAAGTACACAGCAATCACATCGTTTTTCATGCCACTACATTTATGTCAGCTTGATACCCTAGCTTTGATCTTCTGCATCATTTTTCCACCTTAAAAATTTTTTTGAAGCAAATAAGGTTTCAGCAATGATGGAGCTACCTCTTTGCATGCAGAATCGGGTCTTGCTGGGCTTACAGAGGAAGTATCAGGCTGAAGGATGGGGAAGAAAAGCCTACAGGCTTTAATCTAAGGAAAAAAATGCATTAGAACACTATGGTACTTGCATAATTAACAATCCTTAATTCTACTACTGTACCTAAATTTTGACCCTGACTTCATTTTCTATTTTACTAGGTTTTGGAGGATCCTTTGTTTCTGTCTTTTCTACATCCAAGTGCGAATGGAGGATAAAGTGAAGCCTTAAAACCTGCTAAAATTACTTAGCCAAAAACAGTGCCACACAAAATCCCAAGCTGAAGGAGCGTATTATGCAATCAATCCAAAAGCACACACTACTAATAAAGTAGCCTATAGGTTGGATGGATGGGGTAAGGGTCAAAGAGAAAGATACTTAATCATCTCACTAGTAAATCACCATATGACTTCTCTGACCTTCCATGACCAGCCTATATTGCTGCAGGTCATGATCAAGACCAGAATGCCTCCAGAAATATTCCAGCATCAGGGAGTAAGGCTCATTCTGCATTTAAAGCATAACTTAATTTTTTTTTTCCCACTAAATCTTAAAACTTAAAACTTAAAAGTTAAAACTTTTCTCATTAAAAGAAAGTATCTCAGGATCACCAATCCTTCAGCATACCAGAAAGAATAAAGCATATCATGGGTTTCCCCGCTCTAAAGGAGAAAGCTGTATGCACTGTTTCCACCAATTATAGGCTTTACTCCATCCTGGCTATTCTAATAAATTCCAAGAAGAAATTCAAGATACCAAGAAGCAATTTCACTGCTTGTTTTGATTGCCTTTTTTTCTTTTTTACTGTTTATATCTCCCTTTACCTAAGTATTTTTCTTTCAAAATTCTAAGCAATTTTCAACTTTGATATCTTCTTAACCAACTTTTTTACTTTCGTGCTTGTCAGACAGTAACCTGGTGCTCAAAATTTGCAAGATTGAAAGCAAAAGTTCTATCTGCTACAATTTCTAAGACAAAAATTAGTTAAAATTAAATCAGTATCTTCAGAAGATAAAAAAGCATTAAAGTTCTAAACTATAGAGGTAAACACTAGTTCTGCTTGCTTTACTTAATTTCACCTAACTTCTACCACTGACAAAGCAGTTGTGAAAAAGGTGGCAGGGAACCAATTGTCTTAGAAGAAATCAGGTCACAGACCTCTGCTCCTTATTAAAACACTTTCAAGCTCCTTTCAGGTTGATGTTCTCTTGTCATAAATACGTATTAAAAATATCTCATAGAATAGTTTGGGTTGGAAGGGACCTTAAAGATCATAGAGTTCCAACCCTCCTGCCAGAGGCAGGGACACCTCCCACTAGTGAAAAA
>VZTY01028605.1:51568-62871 GCA_013400935.1 Turnix velox | reverse complement strand
CATCCTGTTCCAGCTCATGTGATGGGGGGGGGGAGGGAAATCAATTTCTTTCTTCTAATCTGCCCATTTTTTTCATTAGCTTTTAAGATGCTTCTGAAGAGCTGCAGCCAGGGAGGTGTGTGATCAGCTGGGGAAGCTCCAGAGCCTTTAGATCATAACTCTAACTGTAAGGTCAGACAGTTTCCCCTCTGCTGGACCTGCAGATTAGTGGCAATGGGTTGAGATCCGGGTTCTACCTTCCAGAGGTTGCACCTTTGTCTGAAATAGTTTTGTTTTCCTTGAATAGGGCTGCGATTGTTTGATACTTCCTTAAGGGGAACAGTCAATGTAAGCATCTTTTCTTCTTGAAAAGAAAAAGTCGGGGGGGGAGGAAGGAAAAAAACCCCAAAAGTAGTTCCCTTTTGTTTCAGGTGGGGCCAGAGGTATAACCACACACCCTCTTCTCAGGATGTTGTATCTCCTGCTGAGTACTGAATGGTTTGTGAGAGTGCTCTGGGATTTCAGCTGGGGCTGTTCCCTGTGTCACCTGAGAATCGACCTTGGACCCTTCTGTCTCAGCTTGCCCCAAAGTTCCTGTGAAACCCAGAAAGTTGTTCTGCTCTTGCTGGTGCAGTTTCACATCTTTGGGGCTGTTCCTCAATGGCAGGAAACAGACTAAGGGGGGGACACCCTGGTGACACCACTGTGAGAACCAGGAGAGGAGGCACCCACCGTGGGGGCTGATGAGATCATTATGCACTGAAATAGATGAATAATTGGGATGAAGAAGGAATTGAGAAGCCAACCCAGCTCTGTCCACCTGTGGTGGTGTTTGCTAATGAATAAGTACATGATGAGAGCACTGGCCTGTGCCTTGTGTCACATGTAAATCAGCTTTTTCTGAGGGGTGTTTGCTCTTCAGGGAATTTCCAGTTAACATTTATGTACCAAGAAAGGAGCTTTAGTGCATCCTTTTGAGAATTCTGAAAAGGAGGGAGAAAAAAAAACTGTGTTTGCATCAGAGTTTGAAACAGGATTTGTGTCAATCTGTCAGTGTCCTTGTTTAGAGGCAGAGTGATTGTGTGGAGGTAATTTAGCTGAGGGAGAGCTAATAGTGGGAAGTTGGGGTGCAGAGTATAAAGGTAAAATTCTCACATCTGCTGTTACATGTTGTTAACTCCCTCAGCACACATTAAATCATTTCAAGTACAATAATAGTGTGGGAGGTAAATTAACTAACCATTAACAATCTTATAAATACACAATTAACATGCCAGCATTTATATGACACATTGATGGGGCAGCAGTAATTTTTGATTGGGAGTTTGCAGACCTTTCAGGAGCCTGAGGCAGTTGTTATTTAAACAAAGTCCTTGCTGCTCACAGGTAGGCACAGCCTCCTCTAACGAGCAGCGTGTAAATAATTACATTTAAAGGACATTGTCAGTGCACTTTTAGGAGTACCTGTCTATTGTACTCAGTTATGTCTGTGTTGTCCAGGCCACAGACTCTCACACGTGGATTACAGGGCTGCCCGTGGAAGGATTTTTTGCCTCCTGACTTGTGGCTTTGAGGACAGTGGGGGATCCTTTGGGAGCAGCAGCCTACTTTCTGGGATGGAAATAGCCAGAGATCAGAAATAGCGTGTGGGGTGCAGGGCTGGTGGGGAGCTCAGCAAAAATGGTGTTGCCTCTCAGGAAAAAAATGGTAATATTTGTGACCAAAGAGTGAAAAGACAGGAGTAGATGTTCAGGATTCTGCCCTGGGATGCTGATTTCTTCATGGTTAAAGCTTTTCCTAGAAACACAAAAGCTAAAGTAGTTAAATTAATAATGCAATCAAAGAGCTGGTGTGGAGAAGCAGACAAAAACCAGCAACACACCATTATGATGAGTGAAAAGAAATTCAAAGCCCTTTCTTCCTTTGTAAATTAATTAATTTACACACAAGGTTCTCTTGTTTATTTTCTGTCCTCCAATGTGTAGCACCTAAAATCTTTTGCTTGAGAGTAGCTGTTTGCTATAGAGTGACTGGACCCATCAGAGCTGTCTGTTGTCTTGTGATTCAGGTTTCAAACCCTGAACCTCTCCAGACCTGCTGCTCCTCAGTGGATCTCAGCAGGCAGTGCAACTTCAGTAGCTGGAGTAGGATGAAAACCTTTCAGTTCAATTTTGTGCATCCGGAATGTAAACCTTCCTGAATGTGGGTTTGGGGGTTTGTTGTGTTTGGGTTTTGGGGTTTTTTTTCTTAAATGCTGTGTCCATTCTATTTCTAGGTACACATGTCCATGGAAGAAGATGGAGAGGAGATAGTAGGGTGAGGTGGTGGGCCTGTGGACAGGATGGCCTTCCTGGACAACCCAACAATTATACTTGCTCACATTCGGCAGTCGCACGTCACCAGTGATGACACGGGGATGTGTGAGATGGTTCTGATAGATCATGATGTCGACCTGGAGAAGTTCAATCCCTCCTCAACCTATGGGGACAGTGGTTCAGAGACACAGGGGAGCAATGGTGAGACTCAGGGCTATGTATATTCCCAATCAGTTGATATTACCTCAAGCTGGGACTTCGGAATCAGGAGACGATCAAACACAGGTGAGTGCCATTTGCTGCACAGGAATCTTCAGTCTGTGTTGGCCTGGGCAGCATGATGAGCTCAGTACCACTGAAACTTCTCCTTTTGTGATGTCAAGACCCTTTTTATAAAGGGGTGTCTAATGATTCAGTGACTTTAATGTTCTGTCAGCTGAGTTTTAATTGCTGCTTTCCTTTCTTGCACGCAGAGGAACATTGAGGTAGTCAGTTTTATATAAAAAACCCTGGAATTGTAAAGACATCAAGTCTAAATCCAAAGTACATGAGCAGTCTTTGATATTTCTATTGTTAATGTCTGGAGGGGTGTTACCTTTTGATCAGGATAGTTATTTTCTGTGAAAAATCTGCCTAGTGAGGCATCAAATCTGTTTGTTATAGAAGAGAGAGCTGATGTGAGCCAACCAAGTGAATGATTTGACTGGATTTTGTCTTTTTAAGTTTTTTTTCTGTGGAGAACATTGAGCTAAGGTTTGAGGTACCAACAGAAGAAGTTTTAAGGGTGTACACCTTTCAAAATATGCTCTGTTCCTCCTGAGTGGAAGACTGTCCCCTGTATTGTTTTACATGAGGGATATTCAGATTTCTGCCTGTACCCGGGTGTTGTGGACAGAAGTTCTGTGACACAAAATCTATATGGAAATGTTGAGACAAGGTGATCAATACCTATTTTTTTCCCCTTGTGTTCCAGTTTATATTTTTTCAGACTATTTCTGAAGGTATTAGAACACCACCTACAGCTCAGAGAACACATCTGTGTTCTACCTGACAAGTAGAAAGCTGTAATACTTGTTAAAGTCAGAAGTTCTCCTCTCCTGGGTGAAGGTGGGCCTTGTCTGCACTGAGCTTTTCCTCCTCACCTGCTGCAGGTAGATGGGTCATGGGCTCCTCTCCTTGCTGCCACCTCTTGCTGTGCCCAGAGGTGTTACAAACCTTAAAGAGGAGACAGGTCTGTGGAAAAGCAACAAAATCTTCCCATGCCCAGGACTGGAAATGAAGGTTCATCTCACTGCCAGTAGTTAATGGCACAAGAACCACGTTTGGTCAGTGACATTTTTCACCCAGAAAGCTTTCAAACTGCCGTGCTGCTTGTGAGAATGAACCTTAAATAATTCAGGCTTCTAATAGGGGCTGATAATTCCATCTAATCTGGACTTGCTGTAATACAGCCCCACAGTAAATGTCATTGGGATGGGCTGGAGATGGAGGAGGAGGGTGAGGGAGTGAGGATGGTGGCTGCACACCAGTACCTTGGTTTTACAAGGGGTGAAAACAACAAACAGGATAAAACCAGGTATTGTGCTCATTTCTATCCTGTGTTATTCCCTTTATCTATTGTTTACATAGGAATCTAACAGGTATTTTTGAGAAAAAAGGGCTTTAGAAGGTAACTTTGAGCTACAGCCTGAACAACAATTAGGAAAAGATAAGAGTTTTCTTTTGTCAGAAGTCACTGTTTGAGATTAAGCTGCTTGTTACAGCTGTTCAACCTCAAATGGAATTTTTCCTTTATTTCCCCGATTGAGAGTCTTTTGGGAGGCAAAAAAAGAAAAATCCTTTCTATGTCCACAAACCAGTTCAAAGACTAAAAGGATAGTAACAGGAGACAGGGAAAATATTTATTCACCTTTTTAACTGGTGAAATGGCTCAGGGAACTCGCATCGTGTCTAAAACTTGTCAGAATAATTTAGCATTTTAGAATCTCTTCCACAAACCTGTTTTAGTTAATGAATGATCTCAATACATCAGAATTGCTGGTGTCTGAGGGAGTGAGCACCACGTTACCCTGCTCTGGGGCTGGGTCTGGGGGACCCAGAATGTGAGGTGCTGCTCAGGGTTTGGGGGGACTCCCCCTGGGTACAGCCCTTCCCAGAGTTCTTCTGGAACAAAGAGAGTTGGGGATGTTTTTTTGCAACCTTGCTTTGCTTGTTCCCTGATGCTGTAACTATCAGAGGCTTTTTTTAAGCTGTATTTTGAAGGTGGAGTCAAAATATACGTCAAGAAATATGATATTCATTTTCAGATTTGACTAATGTTGTGAAGATACAAATCATTTATTTTATTACCTATAAACTGTTTCAGCACACTGAAGAAAAAGCGATGCTAATTTATATAGCTTTGACATTTTATAATTTTCATGATTTTTAGATAAAGGATTTTATATTTAAAACTTTAATAGTCTAGTCTGAGTTCATTTATCTTTAATTTTTGAAACGGGGAGAGTAATTCATAACAGTAATTTTATTCCTGTAATGTAATATTCACTTCAGTTCATTTGTGCATTAAAATTCCTTTAAGACCGTTATTAATGATTTATATAATGAAATGTCATATTAATCACAGAAGTTTTCACATTTTATTATTCTCTTCCATGTTAATACTATCTTTATGATCTCTATTAATGTTTTATATCCTCTAATTTCAATTATAAATCACGAACATTTTCATGTTTTTGTTGGTATTTGCTTTTCAGGGGTGCCACCTTTAAAATTTTATGACTTTCTCCCCTACATGTGCAGTATAAAACATCTTTATTCATATAAAGGTAGTTAATTATGTCTTTGTTTATAGTAAACTTTCATTGACAAACTTATAGTTGCAATATTTCTTTTCAAGCTCAGAGACTGGAACGGCTGCGGAAAGAGAGACAGAATCAGATAAAATGCAAAAACGTTCAGTGGAAAGACAGAAATACTTCCTACTCAGGTACAGAGAAAGATCTGCTTTCCCACTGCTTTGCTTTCATTGATGGCTACAACGTGCTCACTTGGATTTTCACTGAGTCTTTAGGTGTGAGGAGGAGATTGTGATACCCCCCAGCTCCAGGTTTCCAGGAGTTTATTGCTGGGGAAGGGGGTGCTGCTGGTGCCTTGTTTGCTCTGAGCCATGACAAGGACATTCTGTGTTATTAAAAAAGGCAAAATAAAGAAAAAAATGCTTAAATCTTTGTTGGTCAGAACCAATTCAAGTGGCTGGTTTATCTTTTATCTTAAGAACTAAAGTGTATGGACCTGGAAAAGCTAAGGCAGCATTTTCCTAAGAAAAACTGGTATCCTAGTTATGCTGTTCCATTCTCCTAGAATATGCTATTTTTTAATTACCAGGTAATGAAGTATTTCTGTGCATTTTAAATTGTCTCAGGTCTCTTCCTTTATAGCTCAAGCTCATCCCTGTTCCTCTTGTGTCTGACACACATTCAGACCTTTGTGTGCTCTCTCATCCCTACTCCTTACAAATAATTAGTGTATATCTTAATGAAGTCACATGTAATCTCCTTCTTTTCCCTAAGCTCTTGTACTGCAGAATCCTCTCCAATTCTGTAAAAAAAAGAAAAAAAAAAAGCTTTTTTTGTGGGGTGAACAAACTGCTCACAGGAACAGCACGTTTGCAGTAATCCTGGGTGTCCTCTTTGATACCTCCCTCAATGCAGACTTGAACATTTTTGCTTTTCTACTTTGGATCTTTAGAAAGTTTTTGATTCCTCTTTCTAAATGAGTTAAATCTTTTTGAACTGATGAGGTTTTATGGAAAAGGAAAGCTGTATCTCAGGCAGCTGGATTGACTGTTATTTGAACTCCAGCCACGTGAGATGTTTGACTGGAGCAAAAGCTGTACAAAACTCAGAGCAGAACAGAACTCCCACTAACAAACACACAAGAATTCTTCAACTCCTCTTTTTGCACATCCCAGCAAAAGAAACACTGAATTATGTGACCTCAGTGTTCCCCTAGAGATACACCTCCAAGATAAAAAGAGCTACTTTTTCACTGTATTTGAGTCCATGGCAGAGAGAACTCTGCAAATGCCCAAGAGCTAACAGCTAAGGGCAAAACTCCAGCATTATTGCAGTTGAGATATTTTATTTTTAAAACAGATAAGCCTGTTACAAAAACCAGAACACCACAGGGTTGAAGTTGCCACGTTTAAGAAGGATTTAATCAGGCCTTTTTGGTAAATCACAGCTTCTCCCAAGACCACGGGGTATCTGCTGGTGCCAGTATTCAGCACTTGTGCCAACTGTCTCCATTTTCAGGCAATCTGCTGATAAAAATTAACTGAGCTTTTGACTAGTTGCAATTCGTCAAGTTTTAATTTTGCATTTTAAGCAATTAACCAGCTCCCTGCAGGTTTGGTCCCAAGCCATCCTGCCTCAGGAGCACTTTCATGTCCCCGGAAAAGCTGCACAAGCCCCTCTGTGCCTTGAGGAATGCTGTGATGGGGCTGCAGAGAGCTGGGCTTTGCTCAGGTGGTGATTGATGGAGGTTGGGAGCACTTGATTCCTAGAGCAGATGTGGAAAAGCTTGTCCAGATTCACTTGGTTTCTGGCAGATGAGACCCATTGAACCACCCCAGGCTCTGTCCTCATTTTGTTATGTCCTTACAATATAAGAAGCCCTAATTTTAATTGTTTTGTGTTGGGTTTTTTTGTTGTGCTGTTTGGTTTTTTTTTTGGGTGGGTTTTTTTGTTTGTTTGTTTGTTTAAGTATTCCTTTTTTGTTAAGGAAATTTTGAGTTAAGCTGAGCAGTTGCTGGAAATTCTGCTCTTCATATAAAATGAGTTTTGGGGCATTTGTGAGCCTTCACAGACAAAAGAACTCGCCAGCTCTCATCACCTTGGAGTTTAAAAATCCTTTTATTTGTTGTCCAGTGGTGTTTGCAGGCTTGACTTTTTTTTTGAGAGAAGTCAAATGCAAAGAAGTAATTCTTTAGGATCAGATGTAGCCCCAAGCTTGCTGCTGCCAGTGCAGAGACACTGTGATGTCACGATGGGATGGTGTGATCCTGCTGTGTGATAGAGATTCACATCCCATGTTACAAGTTCTACTTTCCCATCTTTGGGCTGCCAGAGAGGTGCTGTTTCTCCCTTCTAAAATCTTCCTTATTCTGTGTGTTTGTTTTGGTCTTCCTCTTTACAGTATCCTCTCTCTGTGGTGAGGATTAACCTCTGAACATCTCATATATCTCTTCTCTTTCTTCCCATCCACAGCAGAAGAGCTGAGCTCGCTCTTTGAAAAAAAGAATTTCAGAGTAAAATCTCCGAGTTCGGGGAAGCCGTCCATCCTGTCCGTGCGGCTGGAGCAGTGTCCCCTGCAGCTCAACAACCCCTTCAATGAGTACTCCAAGTTTGATGGCAAGGTAAGTCACCGGGTGTTTTTTTCCCATATCCAGCTGGGCCCTGACCTGAAGATGAAGGCTCTTGGGCCTTTCTCCTCTGCGTTTGCTTGTCCAGGCTTTAATTTGACATTGTAGTGGCCATCAGTTATTTCAAAGTGGTTATTTGAAAATAAACTGAAGGAGCTGTGTCTCTAGCCTGGAGGAGATTGAGGGGTGACCTCATTAGTGCTTAGTTCACATTAGATATGTGAACATTAGGATGGATCTGGGTTCTTCTCAGTGACATCCAATGATAGGACAAGGGGCAGCAAGTGCAAGCTGGGACACAGGAGGTTCCACGTAAATACGAGGAAAAACTGTCACAGTGAGGGTGAGAGAACACTGGTACAGGCTGCACAGAGGGGTTGTGGAGTCTCCTTCTCTAGAGACATTCCTGTGTGACCTCCCTACACCACCAGGAGGATTGGACTAGATGATCTTTTGAGGTCCCTTGCAATTCCTGACATTCTGTAATATGCTTCTGGGGTCTGTAAACCTTTTCTCCTATTTTCATTACAAAATTCTGCTTTACCCTTAGGGTACCTCACCTTGCTGTTCTCTAGCAGGTCAGTCAGGAAGGGTTTAGTGTGGCAGAGTCCTGGGGCATCTGTTGGCACAGCTGATGGAGACTCTTTGTGTGGATGAACCCTTGTTTGGTATTTAAAAAAACCCAAATCAGCCTATTCTGTCTGTCACACCTGAATGTTCTGTGATCTGTGTCATGTTTATCCTCAAAATGCTCCAGTGAGGGGGGGAAAAAACCCTGTTTTGTAGGTGGAAAACTGCAACATCAATAGGTCAATATCTGGAGCAAAAAAGGGACTAAACAACATAGTTGTGGGCAAGTGCTGGTTTCTGTAAACTCTGAGGGAGGGTCAGCACAGAGCTCGTGGGTCAGGTTTGTTCTGTGACTGTTCATTTGAAGAGCTGGTGTGTGACTCTGCTGAGAGTGGAGTGTTACTCCCTGTTTTCAGCAGAGTTAGTCTGTGTTGGCAGAGATTTTTCTCCATCATAAACTCCAGAAACTGAAACCTAAGCATTGGTGTGATGGATCAGTGTCATGTTGTTCCAAAACAATTATAAATACTGCACAGATCTGTTTGCTGCTGGATTTGTTTGTAGAGTCTCCTGTGGGAGTGTGAAGTTTGAGCTTCATTACCACCGTGATGGAAGAATTTCATATTCTTCCATCACAGAGAGAAGTCAGATGCAGTATTCTGCTGGTACGTTTGGAAGAATTTAATGAAATATTGTAGGTCTGGTGTTTATGGATAATAGATGAGCAGTATTTTTCACATAAATACAATTCTTTCAGGGAACAGTGCATGGCTTATTTACATAATTAACAGAGCTACATGTCTCTGGGGGACAGGGTACATAATTGGGGAGAAGCAGGGGGTGAAGAAGGGCTGGGGGCCTAATTAAACATGTCTTAAAACAACCCTACTTAATTATGTATTTACTCAAGGGATGGCACTGGCTCTGCAATCTTTAAGATTATAACCAGGCCTTTGGTTTTTATCTGTGTGTGTTTGAGTTTGGTAATGAAGATTTTGGGCTTGGGTGAGTCAGTGGCTGCTTATCCATCCTCCCCAGGCCCTTTGCTCACCTTCACTCACCCACACAGCTCCTCTGACCTCACAGCAAACCAACCCCCTCTCTTCAGGCTCCCTCCTTCACTTCAGTGTGTACTTTTACACTGATCAGTCCAAAAGAAGAGAGCATCAGATGCTGTGACATCAGCCACACGTGCTGGTGACAATGCTCACAGCCTGCAGGTGTTTTCTGCCAGATTTAGTGTCTTTTTCACAACCACTTCTGCGATTTTATGAAATAATAAAATTTTTAGAGCGCTCTAATTTCTTCTTGTTCTGATCAGTTCATTAATTATCAAAACAGTAGAGAACATGGCTTGTGAAATGCAACTGCAATGGCAGCATCTGATCAGCTCCAGCAGTCAGGGGGACTCGTGGTGCACACCTGCCCAGGACAGAGCTGGGTTTTCCTGCCTGCTGTGCAACTGCAGCTCCCAGACAAGGACACAACAACAGCTCTGGGCTCTGTCTTCAAATTTTTCCTTGGAGTAGTTCAAGTAAACCCAACCCTGTATGTGTCACCATGCCCTGGCTTGTGCATCTTGGCTTATAAATCTCAAACACTGGTGCATGGAGTGTTGTATGAAGAGAAGCCTTTGTCCACTTCTAATCACTGCAGTTGGCATTTGAATAGAAAATCCTGGAAGGCTCAGGAAGTTGGTGACTAAAATTATTTCCTTTATCAGCATGCAAGTAAAAGTAATGTCCATTTTTTAGAGGAGTTCAGGTATTATTCTATTCACAGAATTTGCATTATCAAATTTTGATGGCTTTTTGTTCTGACTTGCTGGCTGTTGATGAGACTGGGGGTGTAAAGCTGGCTGTGAGAGGGGTCTGACAGCCATAGCCAAGTACCACGTGTGAAACACGAGGGTGTTGTCAGGGCTCCTTTCAAACGTTTAAATTCACCTGCCTGCCATCATTCATTGTTTTAAAAGCACCTCTTATCTCTTCATTCTTATAGAAATTGAGAATATTGCTTTTCAAACCACAAATGTAAACTGTTGGAGTTGCTGGAGAACACAAGGATGAGATCTGAGTTACTGACCTTACAGCTGCTGGTTTAGGACAGTTTTAGTGTCCTGGCTGTTTGGTGCATGGCCATTCCCACCGAGGTGGAACAGAAGAAATTCCTGCTGGGATCAAATGTTTGCATTGTAGGAAGCATGGAGTGAACTCCTGAGGTCTCGTTTACATTTCCTCTGAAATCAGTGTTGAGGTCTGTCCACGTCCAGTTTTTTTATTTTTTCCCAGTAATTTAAATAAAAGCCAGCAGGACTTTTAGCTGAATTCCCAGTTGCAGGGTATGGCGTCCCCAGGCGGTGTGACAGGAACATCACCTCCCTCATGTGATGGGTCTTCTCCAAGCTCATTTTGGTAATGGGTTGGAACCCAACAATCTATCCTTTAGCAACTGTTTTTAAAACGATGCTGTGGGAAGCGTGGGGGGAAGGGATAATTCATGAGTGCTAATTGCTCGGCTGTTAATTTTCATAAGTGTTGATAGAAGCAGTTCCTTAAATTAAACTTTGTTTAAAATGTATCAGGGGAAATATTCCACAATGTCGGGCCTGAAGTGAAAATTAATATGAATGCTGTGGCAATTAACACGTACTGGTTAATAGCTTTTAGCAGCATTTTGGGATGATAGTCCTTAAATACATTTTTGCATGCTGCTCTTGTCTCAGTCTTGTTTGACTCCGTGTCTGGATAATCATGAACAAATGTTTCCCACAATCTCCAGTATTAAATAGCTTTGCTCAGAGAAAGTAGATAAAGAACTTAAGAAAGAAGTGGTGCTGCTGTAATTAATATGGAAAATGTCTGAAATAATTAATCCAGGATTAAAATCTCAGGGTGAAAAAACCCCCCATATTTTAAAAAAGTAAATATTTTGCCTTTGAGCTGCATAAAGTGAATTTCATCAGAATTCTAAAGAAGCTCATGTAGGTCCGTTGGGATTTTTTAAAGCATTTG
>VZTY01028605.1:36568-46568 GCA_013400935.1 Turnix velox | reverse complement strand
TTCTCAGCAGCCAAAAAAAAAAATGTTTTATTAGCAAATGTTCTAGTGGCTGCTGTTAGCAGGAGGGGGGGTGATTTTACTGATGCATTTATTGTCAGAAAAAATTCTGTGGGAAGTGGTTTTGGTTTTTTTTTTATTTTCTGAGAGGCTGGGCTGTGCCTTTACTCTGACCTTTGGAGCTGAAAAATAATTTTAAAATTGTGACACTAATTATGGTGTAAGGGCTCTTTTGTGGATCTGCTCAAGCACTCTAATATCGTTCACCAAAGAGTTCTGGTTTTGTAGTGAAGCATTAAATATAAATGAAATAGTAATAATTTTGTTCTTATTTACATTATAAATTTAGATTTTATTATATTTATTTATTTTAGGATTTTGTTAAATATTCCCTACTCAGAAATTTTAAAGGCAATGTAATTCTGCATTTTTCCATGTAAAATTCCTTTGCCTATTGGAAAAAAAAAAAGGGAAAAAAATCCCTTTAGCTTTTAGTAAATCTTACATTCAAGAGATGGAATTTCTTCATTTAAGAAATGGAAAATTGATTTACTAACAAAAAGCTTCTTAACTTGAATTGGGATTGAATCTTGAGATTGGATTTATTCTGCTTTGGGCTGGCAGGAGCCTAAGTCCTGATGTCACCTGCAGGTGAACAAGGGTTTGATTTTGCTTCAATTCAACTTGCTTGGGCTGGATGGGCAGAGTGTTGTCATGTGTGAGATTTTAAGGGCAAAAGCTCTTAAAATTTTAAGGTTGAACTTTTGAGTCTCCTCTTTAGAGGCAGCACCTCGATGTCCTCCTTCCATCTGGGCTGCCTGGGCTGTGGCCAACAGCACAAAAGCTTTCCTGGCCGTGAGGCTGAGTTTGGGGGCTGATACTAAGAAGGAAATCACTGGCAGAGGAAATCAAATCCCATTTCCCGAGCAGGCTGAGTGCAACATGGCTTTCTGTCTCTCTGATGGGTTTTAAATTGAGAGGGAAGAAGCTGTTGCGATAGTGTCACCAAACACTGCGCAGTGTATTTCCATATAAAAACCTTCCCAGATAGGAAATTCCAGTTAATAATAATTTGGAGAAAAAAAAACCCTGTAGGAAAGCTTGAACGTATTAACTATGAAGAGTTTAATTTGAGCTCTGGGGGAAATGATCTATCTATATAGGCGCAGTAAAAAGGATGAGATTTCAGGCAGGTTTTACTGATGATTTTCTCCTTCTTTTTAAGAATAATTGAGTCATTTTAATGATAAGCCTTGCTTGGCTTCTTTGAGCGGACTGCCTGTAATTAGTTGTAGCTTTGCCTTTGAAATGTTTTGACAGAAAATGTATCATTTAGCTCCTAAATTTTTTTTTTCCCCTCGCATCCGCCTGTGCTTTTTGTTCGCTTTCTGCAGGGTCGGGGTGTACCTGGGGCCCCTCACTCAGGGATCTGGGCTTTTCCCTTTGGGATGAAGGAGAGTAATTGGTGGGAGCATCCTTCCCAGGCAGCTGGCAGCCCTTTCCAGCTGAGAGCACACCTGGGCACCTCCAGCAACGCTGTGTGGGGCTGTGCAGTGCCAAGTGATGCCAGGCTATGGTGTGTGGGGCTGTGTGTGATGCCAGGCTATGGTGTATGGGGCTTTGTGGTGCCAAGTGATGCCAGGCTATGCTGTGTGGGGCTGTGTGTGATGCCAAGTGATGCCAGGCTATGGTGTGTGGGGTTGTGTGGTGCCAAGTGATGCCAGGCTATGGTGTGTGGGGCTGTGCAGTGCCAAGTGATGCCAGGCTATGGTGTGTGGGGTTGTGTGGTGCCAAGTGATGCCAGGCTATGGTGTGTGTGGCTGTGTGGTGCCAAGTGATGCCAGGCTATGCTGTGTGGGGTTGTGTGGTGCCAAGAGATGCTAGGCTATGGTGTATGGGGCTGTGTGGAGCCAAGTGATGCCAGGCCATGCCTTGTGGTGCCAAGTGATGCCAGGCTATGCTGTGTGGGGCTGTGCAGTGCCAAGTGATGCCAGGCTATGGTGTGTGGGGCTGTGTGGTGCCAACTGATGCCAGACTATGCCTTGTGGTGCCATGTGGGGTTGTGTGGTGCCAAGTGATGCCAGGCCACAGTGGTCAGGCTCCTCCTCACAGGGCTGTGCCCTTCTGCGAGCTTGAGCTGGCAGCAGTGCCAGGCAAGGCGAAGCACCTGCTTTGGACTAATTAGAGGGATGATTTGTGAAAGGCTGGCTATTTATTTAATTAATCACCCACACAAAGCTGTAAAACCCATATTTTAAGAATCCCTGTTCGTTTGCCATGTGGTTAATAGATTGTGGCACATTAAAGAGTGACACGGTGATGTATTAAGAATGTTCCACCTCAGGTTGGCTGATGTCCTCCAGCAACTTCAGCTGCCACATGAGCGTGGGGATCAGAGCCTGATCTGTTGGAGGGCTGAATATTTCTGCAAACACTTATCTTTTGCGTAGCATCTGTTCATTAGAATAGATCACACGGTATTTCTTAACGTACAAATGATGTTTATGGTGTGGTTTTAATTACCAGCTTTCCTTGCATTTTGTTATTACGAAAAATAACTATTCCTCAGTATTAAATTGTAGTGTTTATTACTAAGCAAAATATAAATAATTCCCCTAGAGCAGGTCATTCCTTCTCTGTGTAACCCAAGGAAGGTTTGTGCAGTGAATGTGTTCTAGTTGCAGCTGCAGCAGTTGAGTTGGGGTAACTCTGAGGCTGTGTTTCTCCTCCCAGCAGGACAATTGGAGCCAAAGGGGTCGGGCTGTGCCACTGGGTTGGCTTGGAGGGCACAGGGAGGGATGTCCATCCCCTGGAGCAGGCTGCTGTGGGTTCCTGTATGCAGGGAGTGCATGATCTATCCCAGCCCGTGGGAGATGGACTGTGCCCATTGTGCTAAAACTGGGAGCTGTGTGAAAGCAAAAAGAGCCAGAGGGCAGTGGGGACAGACCTGGAGCTGCCCCCTCCTTCCCTGTAAGATTTGTCAGAGAAAAACCTGAAAAAACAGGAGATCATGTTCATAGTGCTTTACCTGGAACAGATTTTAAACCAAAGTGAGTGCACTAATATGCTAGAAATGTGCCATTACAAGAGTTACACCACTCACTCTGACCAGGACTTGCATATTTCTATTAACTGGGAGGGGGAATTCCAAGAGGGAGCCAGCGGTGATTTGGGAGCCTGGAAGGTCCCCAAAAAAATCATGGTTCAAGGTGCAGACAAAATGTGTTTAGGTGGAAGTGTAGAGAAAAGCATCCAGTCCAGAGCTGTGTCTCTCAGCTGTGTGCTGTGTAATTACCTGCTGCCCTGGGCCAGGCTGGAATTAAGCAGGAGCAGGTTCCTGCAGCCCAGAGCTGGGTGGTCAGTGCAGAGCAGACAACACATCTCTCACAACTGCTGCCACTGACTGTGGCCCTGGCACATCCAAACCTTTCCCTGGGCAGCAGAGTGGTGTGGGACAAGCACAGGAGCCACTTCAGAATAAAAACCAATAGTCTGTTATTTACCTCCCAGTTAAATATTCATACTTTGTTATGCTTTGTGTAAGGGGAAATTACCAGATTAAATTTTTATGATTAGCAGCAGTGTGAATAAGATAAATTAAGCATTTAACAGTGTTTGTGGAATTTTGCACTGGGGTGCACTAAGCACAGCCCAGGCAATGGTAGCACGAAGGAGAACCTTGGAAAGGGACAGCCTTGAAGTCTCACAGAGATGTGTGAGGGTTTGGGGGGCACCCAGAGGAGTGTTCCCAGAGGGTGTGCAGCATGAGGACAGGGACATTCATGCTCTAAGCTGTTACAACTTCTGGTTGTGTGGTAAGTGCTAATTTAATATATTTCAATTTTTTCCCCTTTGGTTAAATACCTGTTTAAGTCGTGTTTAGAGGGTGGTGGCCAGATCACAGAGGATATTAAATCCCCAAGCACCTGAAACAAAACCCCATTTCCCCATGCTGTAAAAGTGAGAAGACAGTTCACATTTGGGGAAGGATTGGTGTTTGTTTCCATTTTGTGCAATGTGGAGCATCGTTTGCTGGGAGGAGAGTCAATGACTTAAATGAATTATAATTACTGGAGAGCTGTACACTGATGGAGCAAACAAAGTCGTCAGCTCATTTGTGCCAAGGCCATCTAATTAAACACTAACTTTGGGTAAGCTGGATGTGCATGAAAGATTAATTTTGAGAGGTTTTTATGACTCCCACTAAATAATGATTCAGTAAAATCTTTGCATTATATCATTAGAGCATCTCATCTTAAAGTGATGTCACATTCAGTCACGGAGCTCTGTTGTACAGCAAGATGCAGTAAATTACTATTGTTGGAAATTAATCACTTTTTCTCTGAGAAATGTTTATGGACTTTGTGTTGATTCTCGCTGTGGTGAAGGGATCAGAGAGGGGGGAGGATCCTGCACAAGTTTTTTCCCCAAGGGCAGGTTCATTGCTGGGTACCAGGGACTCTGCTGGGGGTGACACAGCTGCCACCAAACTCCTCTGGTAGCAGGAAGAATGTTAGTGGCCTCCCAATAATGTCTTCATGATTGTGAGCTGTAAGTTTTCTCATGAATTTTTAGTAAAAGTTGATGTTGAATCTTAAACTTCTGTTGAAAGGATTTATGAAGCTTAAATAGTTTGTTTTTTTTTTAATTTAACATGCTGCGTTTATACTTAAAACATATTTTATTACAGGACATCATTTAATGATAAAGATATTTTTTTAATTTATCTGTAGTTGATGAAGACTGTTCTAAAGGCGATTTTCCTGTTGTAGTTGTAGCAGCCAGGATTTGTAGAACTAAACACCACAAACACAGTCCTTGAAAATCCATGAAAATTCATTGTTTGGGGCTCCTGTCATGTTCCTCACACGTGCTCTTAGGTCTGGAGGTGCCACAATACAGGTTTGTGAATTCCTCAGTGATGCCAGATAATAGACGTGCTTCTGTGCAGCACTTGGGTGGCAGCTGTGATGTGGTGAAACACCATTTACTGTGAGATAAAAATGCAACAGGAGGAGGAACAAAGGGCAGTTCCCTACAAAGCACAAGGGGCCCGTAGGAGGATCCATTCATAAATATCCTAAGAAATTTTCCAGTGATTTACTCTGTTTTCAGTTACTCATCACTTCCTTAAAAGACCGAGTGAAATGTAAGGTTTCTAACAACCAGAGCTTAATGAAATCAGATTTGTGATTTTCCTGAGAAATTAACAAGATATTTTGTCAATTTTATTCCTGGCTTCATTTGTCAGAAAATACAGTGTCCAGTGACAAGCTAAAAGAATTTTTTGACGAATGAGCTGTGCCACAGGTGACAGATCAGGAAAATGTTAATTTAACGGCCCCCTTATGCTTCCCAGATTTATTGGAGGCCATTAAGGAAACTGGGGATGGGAAGCCCCTGGCCCTGAATAGATTTTCCACTGAATTTTATACAGAATCTATTAATAAAGTTTGATGCTGCCTTTTTGAATATTGGTAATTGTGCTTCATCTCCTGGCTCTCCTCAGCCCCAGTGACCAGAATACAAAGTTTAGTTGGGAGAAAAAAAAAAGTGATTTTTTCTTGTGGTCTGGTCCTGAGTGATTCCCCCTGAGGAAGTGACTGTGAGCACCACATAAATCCCACCAGTTATCACCAGTTGAACCCAGTGTGGGTGGGTCTTTGCCTCTTGTCCACTCAGACAGTGATTAGGTGCCTTTTGCTCAGTTCCACCACTGCAGACCCTGAGGAGCTTTGAGGTGAGTCATGGAGCTTCACAGGACTTGTGCACTGGTCAGGTTTTGCAGCAGCAGACTGAGAAGGTGGATTCATTCTCTCCTGTAGACAAGGACCTTGTGCTTTGAGTTACTAGTGCTGGGTCAGAACCAGTATCACCAGTTTGTGATGAAGACAGTGGAGGTGGTCCAGCCTCTTGACTTGGTCAAAGTCTTGACCCACTTGTTTCCAGGTTCCTGCCCAGTGTGACACAGAATTGATTGACTTCCAAATCTCAGGTCTCTGTTAGCTTGTGGCAGGAAGTTTTAGGGCACTAACTAATAGAAACCTGTTCACTCATGAGCCATTTCCCAATACTGCTGCCGTTGGGTGTGAGTGACCCCTGGTCGATGTCACCTCTCAGCCTGGTCCTCATGGTTGTGAGTAGGAGAACAAGGACATTGGGAACAGAAGGTAAAAATAGGCTGGAGAAGATAGAGGAGATAAGGAGGTGGGGAAGAACACTTTATTTAATAGACAAGCCAAGCACCAGCAGGGTGTGGGGCAAAGGAGAGAGGAGCCTGCAAAGAGGAGTAGGAGGAGTGACCACTGAAGGTGTGTGTTGGGTGTTGAGCCCATCCAGCTCTCTGTCCTTGCTGCAGAAGCTAATGGAGTCATCTGGGCGCTGTGGGGATGGGTCACAGCTCTTGGCACGTGTGTCCCTCCTCTGGCTGTGTGTGCCTGTGGCCACTGTCACCTTGGCAGTGCCTCTCACAGCTGGCTGGCAATTCTTCTTGGGTTTCCCATTATGGGGACTAAGCATTACTTATGAGTCTGCCATCCTTGGATTTAAATGTGTAATGAACTCAGCGTGCCAAGGAATCACATTCATTTCCTAGATCAGTGCTGTTTACTCATTCAAACACAGTTGAAGCCACTGCTCCCCTTGGGGCTGGTGTCCCCAGCCCTGGTGGGGTGATGGTCCAGCCTCACCTTTGTCCCCTTGTTCCCCGGATGGGGTTTGGGCCTGGACAGAACAGGGCTAGATCCCGAGAATGACTATTCATTACCTGGTGCCAGCTTCATTCCCCTTAAAAATAACTCCTGTAAGTAGGAATGCAAGAGGAGAAAGCAAGAAAGAGGGAAAGACCCTTATTTTTTCAGTGTTTGTTGTGTTGAGGGGTCAGGTGGGGGGTTGGAGGATGTCCCACTGTGCCCCTGACCCACCAGCTCATCCAAAGCTTGTTCAGACTTTTCTGAACAAGGCAGTGGAGTGTCCCATTTTTCCTCTTAAAGCTAATTTCTTCTTACCTTAAAGCCATGGGAGGAGAAGGTAACTGTGCTATAAAAGTGCTTTCTTAAAAAAAACCAATTTAATTATGTTTGGATGGATTTTAATAATACTTTTAGCTATGCTAGTGTGAGTAACTTTAATCTTTAAATTCCTATTATTTCTCTAATTTATAATCACGCTGAAGGATCAAATGGTTTTTAACAATATATCAGAATTAGCACATGGCATTAACTCCCTGTTTTATGCTCCCATCACAGATTTATAGGACTGAATCCTTTTATTCTGTTCCTTGGAATTCCAAGTGATTAATTCCAATAATACTTTCTTCTCTCAAGGCCCATGTGTGTACAGAGATGGAATGAGATCTATGGCTACATCAAGGGTGGATGTACAATCTTTTGTCTGTTTAAAAGATTGCTGGTGTGAAAATGCAGCCTGGGCCACAGCAGATTTGTAGATGTCAGTTCTCTTTCCCCCTCATCCCACACTTTCTGTGATTTTTGGGGTTTTTTTGGTCCTGCAAGGACATGGGTTCTCACAGTGAAGCTCAGGCTTCCTATAGAAATCTGCGAGATCATTGACAAATGTTCCATATAGAATCAGAAAATAGTTTGGGTTGGAAGGGACCTTAAAGATCATCGAGTTCCAACCCCCCTGCCATAGGCAGGGACACCTCCCACTACATCAGGCTGCTCAGTGCCTTGTCCAGCCTGGTCTTGAACTCCTCCAGAGATGGGGCATCCACAACCTCTCTGGGCAACCTCTTCCAGTGCTTCACCACCCTCATTGTGAAGAATTTCTTTCTTATGTCAAGTCTAAATCTACCCCCTTCCAATTTCCATCCATTGTTTCTAGTCCTCCCATCCCATAGCATATCAAAAAGTCCTTCCCCTGCCTTTCTGTAGGACCCCCTCAGGTACTGGTAAGTTACTATAAGGTCCCCCCTGATCCTTCTCTTCTTCAGGCTGAAATTTTATATATAATTTTTACAGATACATGAAGCAGCAGTAGAAGGTCTGGAACATTGGAGCTTCTTCCAATTTTAAGTCCTAGCAGCATGTTTTAACCTTTGTGGTGAGAGGAATCCCATCTGCACCAAATTCAGCATTAGCTCTGTTGTACTTTTTTCTTTTGTGCCTACTCATGGAATGCATTTTCTCAACAGGGTCACGTTGGTACAACAGCAACCAAAAAAATCGATGTCTACCTCCCCCTGCACACGAGTCAAGACAAGCTGCAGCCCATGACAGTGGTGACCATCGCCAACGCCAAGGTGCACGACCTCATTGGGCTCATTTGCTGGCAATACACCAGCGAGGGACGGGAGCCCAAGTTGAAGTAATGCTCCTTCTTTACTACCTCTTCTCCACTCCGTTGCTTCTCTGCAGCCTTTTTTGTGTAATCACAGAAACACAGAATGTGCTGGGTTGAAGGGACCTTCAAGGGACATCTGGTCCAACCACCCTGCTGTGACAGGGACATCCTGCACTAGATGAGGTTGCTCAGAGCCTCAGCAAGCCTGGCCTTGATTGTCTCCAGGGATAGGGCCTCCACCACATTTCTGGTGTCTCACCATCCTCACAGGGAAGAACTTCCTCCTCATGTCTCATCTAACCCTGCCCTCCTCTAGTTTCAAACCACTGCCCCTCATCCTGTGTCTCCATGCCCTGGCATCATCTAACCCTGCCCTCCTCTAGTTTCAAACCACTGCCCCTCATCTTGTGACTCCAGCTTTCCTGGAGCCCCTTCAGGCACTGGGAATCTGCTGGGAGGTCTCTCCTGGTGCAGCCTTGTCTTCTCCAGCCTCAACAGCACCAGCTCTCTGAGCCTGCCCCCGTGGGAGAGGTGTATAATGTGATGGATTTCCATGATGATGTTTTTATAGATAAATCAAGAGTTCTCATTGAGAATATTGGTGATCTCATGGTAACTGAATGTTCCCTATCCAGTGCCACCTTCACTGCTTTCACCACAAGTTGCTTCAGTCCTCTCAAAGAAGTTGGAAGTTAATTCTCCTTCGCAGCCCTCAGGCCCCCCTGGAAGTTTCTTTACTGCAGAATTTTCCAAACTCATAGTGACAAACCTTGCCAATTACCTTGCTGTTAGCAAATTTACAGCTTTCATTAGCAGCAATGCATCATTGTTACCTGTTTTATATAATAAGCATCTCAGTTGTGACAAGGTGGGCATAGATCACCTGGGCTGAGAGCTCTGGGTACCGCTCACTCACGGCCCCAGCTTTGGGAATTAATTGAGGAAATTGCAAATCAGGGAGTCAGCGAAATAATTCATTGTCACATCCAATCAATAAACTTTGTAAATCAACTCATTTAATTCAAAAAATGATCTATATAGATCAAGCGACCAATTAAACAATTAGCATACACTTTGCAATTAATTAATTTAAGCATCAATCATGGAATTAAAACTCCAAATTTAAACTGCAGAGAAACACGCTGTCACGTGAAGGCTCAGGCCATGCTCCATGGCTGGGGACTGGCACCTTCACAGAAGGAAAAAGTACTGGTTCTTAGCCCCATAATTTAAATATTAGCATTTGAAATATGTTTTAATATTAGGAAAATATTATTCATAAACTGCTATATATTTATTTGGTTTGATTGTGCAAAGAAAGTGACTTAGATTTTTCTTTTGTATTTTCTTTGCTCTCTATCTGTTCAAAACTTTCTGTGTTTTTTAGTTCTGCTTCATAGTCTGTACCAATTCTTTTCAGGATTAGGTGATTAGAATTCTTAGATATTTAGAAAATGTATTTTTCTTCTAGCAGTTGTCACTAGGCTGAACAGATTTTTAACTCTTCCTGGAGTTCTTGCACAGTTCCCTACCTCACACCCCCCTAGCTTCCCAGCCCTCCCTCACTCAGCTTTTCCTCAGTTACTGAAGCAATATTAAAATAATTTATAAGTCTGAAACTTAGTGATTGTAGAAATGAATACATTTTCACTAAAGGAGAGATATTGTCCCCAGTTTTATGATTTGTTTTGGTCTCTTG